>PVLD010020459.1:0-33873 GCA_004027595.1 Dinomys branickii | reverse complement strand
GCCGTTCAGATGTTTTTCCCTGGATGGAGATTTTCCCCGACTCAGAAATCCCGCCGGCCGGTCGCTGTTGCTCCAGTTCGCGCAGCGCTGGCTGCGGGGTGGGGTTCTGAGCGGGATCCCGGAGCGCTGCCCGGTTTGGCGCAGTTTGTCCCAGTAGCGCGTTCTCTGTCGGGTTCAGGAGCTGAAGCCGTTCTTCCCTTCACACTCGCTCTCTCGGCTGGTCGTCTTCTTCCCGGAAGTCCTTATTTCTGTCTTCATATTGTTATATTTCATTGTTTGGGTGGTAATCCTTTGGGAGGTTCTCTCTCTGCTGCCTACCCGGTCGCCATCTTCCCGGAAGTCTCTCATTTTTATTTTTAATGTTTCAGTCAAATTAATGCATCCCTTGAATCTAAACATTCTAGTATCTGAAATCATAGGGAGAACAAATCTATTGTATCCCTACACAAGAAGTGATCAAAATATATGCATACAGTGAAGGCTTAAATTTTAAAAAATTATCATAGTAAAATTGCCATGAATCCCCCTGAAACTAACACACACACACACACACACACGCACGTGCACACTCACACTACAAACACATTTATCTCATCATTCTTGAAACTTTATGGAGCAATTCTAGAAGATATCTTTCGGTTATTCACATGGTGTGATTCAAAGTAAATTGAATGCCACTCCTGAGTACCATCCAAGGGAAATGTAGACTTTAAAACCATTACAGTATGTCAGCATCTGCTTTACACAAAGACCTGACTCCATAGCTCTTCCTTAAGTCGAAACCACCATGAAAAGGAAACATTCAGAATCGATTCCAGACATTCAAATAGCCACAGCAGCACAACTAAAGAAACTCAGGAAAGAGCAACTCCAGAATTAGTTTAAGAAATGTCGAGAATGATGAGATAAGTGTATTGGAAGCAATTAGGAGGATTTTGAGGCAGATTAAACATAATGTGATTTTTACTGAAATAATTTTGAAAAATTAAATATTCACCATATTTTTATTATACCTGATATCTCAATCTGGGTGATATTCCTTTGGGTGCTCTCTAACTATATTATTTAGTGTAAACTTATATTTTTAAATTTAATCTTTAGATACATGGTGCCTAATTTAAGGATGCCTTCATTTCAGCATGAATTTGCATTTGCCTTTTTTGCATTTGCCTTTTCTGAGTTCCAGAGGATTTTATCAAGCTGAAAATACTTCGATTTCTTCAAGGTACCATCACACCACTAAAGTACTTACTTTCCTTCATGAAAAACTGCTCAATTGTGTTTTATTATAGAGCCCTTTAAATTTTAACTTTTTTTAGAAACAAGATGTAGAAAAATTTATGTCTGTCACAAATTTGTCGAGGTTGTGGTATTGTTTTCTTATAAGGATTTTCTGGCAGTTATTTTACCATGAGAACATATTCTGTAGCACTGCAAGGAACAGAAACAAGGTTTTGTCTTAAAAAGATATATCTGATGCCTCCTGACTTGACTTTGTTGTCCAGGATTGCCTCTGCTATTCTAGGTCTCTTCTGGTTCCAGATGAATTATAGGTATGTTTTCTCTAGTCCTGTAAGGTATGCTAATAGTATTTTGATTAGATTGCACTAAATCTGTATAACAATTTTGGAAGTATGTCCATTTTCACAATGTTGGTTTTTCCTATTCATGAGCAAGGGATATCTTTCCATTTTCTGATATCCTCTTCAAGCTCCTTTTTCAGAGTACTATAATTTTCAATATATAAATATTTTCCTTCCTTTGCTACATTGATTCCTAAGTATTTTGTTTTTTCAGATGCTATTGTGAAGGATGTGATTGCCCTAACTTCTCTCTCAATAAGTCTTTTGTTTATACTACAAAGCTACTGTGATAAAAACAGCATGGTACTGGCCATAAAATAGACATAAGGACCAGTGAAACAGACTAGAAGATGCAGACACAACTGCAAACATAGTCAACAACCTTATCTTTCACGAAGGAACAAAATAGGTTCACTGTTAGAAAGACAGTTAAGAAAGACAGTCTTAATAAATGATGCTGGAAAAACTGGCTCTCTACATGCTGAAGGCTGAAAGTAGACCAATGTCTATCACCATGCACTAAACTAAATTCAAAACGGATTAAAGATCTAAATATTAAACCAGAAACACTCAGTCTACTGGAAGAGAAAGTAAGTAAAAATCTTGAAGACACAGGGATAGGCATAGATTTCATGAACAAAACCCAAACTGCATGGGAAACACTTGAAAGCATCCACAACTGGGATCTCATCCTATTAAAATTTTTCATACATCAAAAGAAATCACCAATAGAATGAAAAGATAACCCACAGAATGGGAAAATATATTAGCTAACTGTCCCTCAAACAAAGGACTTATATCTAGAACATATAAAGAATTGAAAAAAATCAGGACCCCAAAATTCAAAGCCCCAATCCAGAAATGGGCATCTGAGATGAACACACACTTCTGAAATAAAGAAATACAAATGGTAAATAAATACATGAAAAAATGATCAACATCATTAGTCCTTCAAGATATGCAAATTAAAACAACACTGAGATTTCATCTCACCTCAGTAAGAATGGCTACCGTCAAGAAATCAACCAACAACAAAGGCTGGAGGGACAGCGGGGGAAAAGGAACACTTCACTGTGGGTGGGAGAGTAGATCGGTGCAAGCACTGTAGAACTTAGGGTGCAGATTCCTTAGAAAACTAGGATTAGAGGTTCCATTCAACGCAGCTATTCTCCTTCTGGGTATCTTCCCAGAAGAATTAAAAACATCACACCATTGTGATATATGTTCACCCATGTTTTTAGCAGCGCAATTTATAATAGCCAAATGTTGGAAACAACCCAAATGCCCATCAGCTGAGGAATGGATGAAAAAGATGCATTTTTATACAATGGAGTATTACTCAGCTATAAAGAAAGATAAACCTGAGGCTTATAGGTAAATAAATGCAACTAGAGACCATACTCATAAGTGAAATAAATCAGACCCACATGTATAAACATTGTCTCCTTAGTGTAAGAACCTGAAGGAGGAAATAAAATCTGAAAGATACCATGGATATTGTGAAAGGGAAAGGAACTGCTCAGAAGGAAAGAACTTGGATGAGGGAAAGGAGAAAAGAAAGAAAGTGGGAAGGATAGCTAAGATAATTGTACTAATAATTTCTATTCATTTATTGGCAGTTAATGTTTGTTTGATAAATCTTGCATACCTATAACTGGTAATCTGAGCAACTGCTTTGAAGATAACAATATGTAACACACCAACCACTGTTAATTTCTTATTATCTTGTTATGAAATTATGCATCATTTAATTGTTTTTCTGTTGTTTTTTGTCTTTGCTTCTGTTATTTTTTGTTATTTTCTCTTTAAAATAAAAGATGAGGCTGGGCATGGTGGCGCATGCCTGTAATCCCAGCACTAAGGAGGCTGAAGCAGGAGAATCGTTTCAGATTCGAGACCATCCTGGGCTATAAAGTGAGCTCAAGTGAGCTCAAGTCCAGCCTAAACTGCATAGCAAGATTCTGTCTCAAAAACAAACAAAAAATAGAATAAAAAAGATGTATACAATAGTAAATTATTTCAGTCATATTGGTATCAATGGAAATGGGTTACTTACAAACACTAGAGAATATGTCTTGGTTACTTTTCTCTCGTTGCTGAGACAAAATACCCAACATCCAAAATGAAGAAAGGAAAGGTTTATTTAGCTTACAGTTTGTGGAGGTTTCAGTCCATATTTGGCTGGTTCTGAGGCAGAGTAGCACACGGCAGAGGGCAAACGTTCATGGCAGCAAACAACCAGCAAATGTGTGGAATTGCAGGCAAGCAGCCTCTTTCTCTCCTTTACCTTGGAAAGAGCCAGCCCCCACCCAGGGGGCGTGTAGCTCTCATACAATCTCCACGCCCTCCTCTTCCTCAGGCTCAGGATGTATACAAAGTAAGCACCCTGGCTTCCTGCTGAATCACATAGTTAACCTTTTAAACTTCCCAAATTAACACAATAAACAACATCCCAGAAGGGTAAGGGCATGTCCTTTTCACCCGAAGATCTACAACTGCTGAGTTACTCAGCTAAACCTCCAGACTCCCCAAGTTGACATAATGTATCAACCATAACAGAATATTTGTTTATATTCATTTTTAGGGTGATTGGTTGAACTAATTGTATTGATATAGATATTTTATATTTATATTTTATATTTATATTTTGCCAATAATCTGAGGACATAGACAGTTCACCACACTCTTAATGGTATCCTAGGTTAGCAGGAACCCAGAACCAATGTGACTAAAGTCCATTTAAAAAACTGAGATTCTGGACATCCCCTGCCATTATATGCAGAAAAGAGTACGGACACTTAAAGTTAGGCATGAAGAGATAGCAGTATCCTGGCAGCAGAAACAGATGAAACATGTTGCAATTGAAATAGGTTCCCTGTTTCTAATGAGGCTTGAGTGACCGAAGGTACAAAAGCCAAACATCAGCTATTAACTATAATAAACAACTTGACATCATGGTAATACAAATGGTTTAATTTATGAGTGGTCAATTAGTTACAGAGCCTACAAAATAGAAACCTGTACTAAGTGAGAAGAGACATGAATTGAAACTGTATTCTCAGTACGTGGGACTAGGCCTGGAACCTGACAGAAACTCAATAAATATTTGTATAATGAATAAATACAAAGGCACAATAATATTTTATAAGCAACAAAAAACTTCAGATTTCTTGAGAAATGACTGACCATCAGTCAAAGTAGTGAAGATACCTCACCAGATGCCCATATTTCAAGTCTATCTATGGAATCTTGTATTTTTAATCTAAATTTCTTCAAAATTATTGATAGATTAGGATCAAAAAATAAAGTTATCACAATATGATTGATGCTACATAATTCCAAATGTGGAAAAAGACAAAATGTACATTTCTGCGTTTATTGATACCTCATGATAGATGGACAAAGTAAAATTTAAAGTTGTTCATAAATTTGTAAAGAGTTAAACGTGTTTAGCCTAACTGCAGTATAATTGAGTTATATATGTTGATTTCCAAAGCACTTCTATTTCTCATGAAGTTCCATATCTGTGATGAATTTTGGTGCTAAATATTTCAAATAAATTGTCACTGGTCCCAGCCTTTACAGATACCTTAGTCCTCCTGGACAATGTGCAAACCTTGCAGAATCTTCAGTGCAGTTTCTCTGTGCTCATTTGAAGCTCTTTGTCACATAAAGGGGCCAGAGGACATCACTACTGATCGGCCTTAACCTCAATTTTGTCCACAAGGCAGCATGCATTTATATTTGCTGTCATTGCTCTTTCAGTTCTGACACCTTCCCCAAATGCAAGCACACTTTCCCTCTTCTTAAAAATGACCCAGTGCCCACCTTTGACTCATTTCTTACCCTTTCTCCCTTTTTTACTCACACTGAGTAGCTGAACTTCAATCGTTTTTGACAAATAGTATAGTAGACATATTTAAGTTTCACACTGCTATTATGGTAGCAGGGTCTGAATATTCCAATAAATTTATTTTGTAGTTAAGCAACCTTTCTAAAACCTTCACCACTGGATAAAACTACCCAACTTTAAAGAAATAATTATAAAGGTAATTTATGTACATGACTGATATTAAAACATATGAAAGGTTTAATGTGGACCTTGAGTATTATAAAATTACAAAAGAAATTATTTCCATTCTTTTGATAAGAAATGTAATTGGACATAGGTTCAGATTCAACTTTGTGTTCCTTTAAGTATTTTACTACCTGATCTTGACCTATTGTGCTATTACCGACCTATTACTACTCTTCATCTGCCTAATACAGTATAACCCTTTTGTATTTCCAGCTTTCAGAGTTATTATTTGAAGCAATTGTACACAGAGACCAATAAAGTAAAAACCACTTCATGAAAGTATAAGGTAGGGGCTGGGGATATAGCTCAGTGGAATAAGCGCTTGCCTAGCAAGCGCAGGGTCCTGAGTTGGATCCCCAGTACTGCAAAAAAAAAAAAAGAAAGAAAGTATAAGGTATAAGGTCCAGGTTCATTTACCTTCATTGAACATAAGAAACACCAAATATAACTCATATACTTCTATTATTTCAGTTACAAGAGAATTAATTTCTGTGTAATTTATACAAGTGGAAATAAAAAAGAAGCTGATATTAACTAGAGTAGGATTTTATAATAGGACATACTGTGACAATCACGTAGTTAAGTGGAAATTGGATAGCTTAAAAACCATGGCCATGTCCTCTCAGTAAATTCTGAAACACCCAATAGTGCACACTACATATGAATACTAAAACCTATAGAAGCTTTAAAATCTTATCAATTGAAATGAAGAGAGAATATTCTTATTCATGCTCAGAAGTAGTCTTTAGAAGACATGTTCCATTTATAGCCTTTTAAAAACTAAAAACATGAACTATTCCTAAAGATTTAGCAGATCCTCCCCAAAAAACTTAACATTATTTATAATAGGAAGACAAGGACTAGGAATAAACTGCAACTAGCAAATGAAAGTGATAATGACCAGCACCATATATTGTCCAAAATTATGCTGATCCAGGGAGTCTTGTCTTTCATATTCTGATTTTCCATGATATTTTATCTTGAAAATTAAAATGGCCAAATCTTTGAGTCTTTAATACTTCTTACATGAATTTTGATGTGTTGCTGTCATTTTTTAAATGAAATATAAAAAATTTATAATGTAAGACCTTCTTTTGTTGCTGAAATTTTAATACCACTGCCGTTACCGCTCACGCCATATCATTGCTTTAATAAATACTATAATAAATCATCCTGATGAAGAGTATCAGATTACCTAAACCATCCAGATTCTTTTTCATTTAGTGTTTTGACATCATTTGCAAATTAAAATTTTTATAATCATTTCCCAGCCTTTAGAAAAAAGTTAAAAAGGTTACATGTAGGTAAATAACTGTTTTTCAAGCCAAAATAATACATGAGAAGAAAAAAATTTTTGAAGGGAGATAGATTTGAGTCTATATCCTCTTCTTGCCATTTATTGTGATTTTGAAGAATTTATATAACATCACTTTCTTCATCAAGTATGATGAACTATATTGTGTAAGGTTGTGTGCGTGCATATGTGTGTGTGTGTGTGTGTGTGTGTGTGTGTGTGTGTGTGTATAAGAGAGTCAGAAATAGAAATGGAGATATGACAGAGAAAGCCAAAAATTAATGTGGAGAGAGTATAGAAAGTGCTGACTTAAGTAAAAGATTTTCTATAAGTAAATAAGGAAAACATGTTTGTCAGCACTCATGGACTGCTCTGTGGGTGACTAATGGGTCTTCATCTTACAATAATTCCAAATCTGCTCTTTTGTTAGAGAACTTGGTCTTGGTAAAACTCATACAGTGAGTTAGATGCTTTCACACCAAGAAATCAAAAGTGCTAATGTAATTTCTGATTTCCCTGTAAATAATGCTCTAACTCAAGTTCCCATTCTGCCAAAGATAGACAACATAAGGGCAATTTCAACTAATCAGAGTCAGCTGAAATACAAGCTAATGCTGAAAAGTTCCCTTCACCATTTCCCCCCTCTGGAAAGCCTGGGTACAATTTATATAGAATCATTAAGTTGCAAAGGAAGTCCTTGACCTCTACTTTGCTGGAAATAATTTTTCTATCCATTTCTGGTCCCTGGGCTTGTGCAGTTATCTGTGGCTGCCTCTTTCAACACAACCGTGAGAAACTGTCGATTCTGCCAGCCTTGTTTACTTTTCAGAACACTGGAAGTTTGCTGGTTGATCTCAGTGTTATACAGACCAGTTGTTCAGAATATTCTGCTGCTATGAAATACTGCACACTATACAGGAACAGAGGGAACTTGAAGAATGTGTTGGCTGCCTGCGTCCTGCCCAGACACTAAATAAGTCTGAGACACATTCTTTTGCAAACTTTACCCTATTCTATTTTCTCCTCTATAATCAGTCCTGGGAGAGATTTTATCCTTTATCTTTACAATATAATAATAATACCCTTTAACTTTTTCTGCTCTACTTTATATTTCTGACATGACCTTCCTTTCCAATGGTAAGGTTTAACACAAATGTCAAGTTCAAACAGAAAAGACTGAGAAATAAATAAATTGCAAGATTATAAAAATGTAGCCCTTGTGCCTTTGGAGTATCTTCCCTTCAGCAAAGGAACAAGAAATCAAAAAAGTATGAGAAAAGATGACACTGCATTTGAAAATGCTTGTTTCCCTCTGCTTCTCCAGCTTATTAATTTAAAATTTATTTTTCTAAATTATCCTTTCATGGAAAATTCATAGTGATTAAATCAGCTCATGGATCTATAAATAAATCATTCATTGGCATTTATTTTTTCATTTACCAGAGGTTTATTGTAACTCTGTTATTGACCAAGAATCCTTCCGGATAATAGAAATACAAACTGAAGACATGGTCCATGATATGCAACAACTTATAGTTCAAAGAAGAAATCTCCCACACAGGTTGTTATAATAACGTTGTTACATGAACAATTGCATGAGAAACCATAGAGATACAGCTGACTATGTTAGTCAGCTGTCCTATTGCTGAATAAAAATCTCTGACCCCATCACTTTAAAGTAGGAGAGGGTTACTTTGCCCGTGGTTGCAGAGGGCTCACTCCATGGAGAGGTGGCTCCAACGAGAGAACATCACTGTAGAAAGGTGTGGCTGCTCATTTCATGGCAGCTGGGAACCAGAGCAGGGGAACAATACCAGGCAGGAAGTGGCCAGGGAAAAGATATGACTCTAAAATAATGTCTTCATGATTCAGCCAAATATACCCATGTATACTTTACAAATTCTCTGGGCAGCTCCCAAGCCAATCAAGTTGACAACTAAGTTTAATTAATGCATACCAGCCCTGGTTAACAATACCAAGGTACTATAGCACAGGTCTAATATCCCCATTGCAAAGGGGAAGAATGGGGAAATAGAAAATAATCAGATTAAGGCAAGATCAAAATCTAGCAAAGGCAAACAGAGAGCCCCGCAGCCACATGTGCAGCATTCAGGGCGTGTGGTGGTGGGATGTGAGTTTCAAAGCATTTGAGTGCCCCTGCTATTTTCCTACTCTTCGAAGCCCACACAGCCTTTCTCTTGGGCTGGTTCTCTCATATACTGTAGCCTTCCTCAGAAGACAGACCACATTGCTAGCTTCTCTCATTCCCTGGTGTCTCCTGTGTTTCGGGTT
Organism: Dinomys branickii; assembly: GCA_004027595.1. Lineage (NCBI taxonomy): Eukaryota > Metazoa > Chordata > Mammalia > Rodentia > Dinomyidae > Dinomys > Dinomys branickii. The sequence continues at coordinate 24,626 of PVLD010020459.1, read as the reverse complement.
CATTCCCATTCTTTTGTGCACTGCCATTTTAGAGGTTCCTTGCCTGGCCTCCAAAGACAGCTGCTGAAATCCGGTGGAAGCCTCCACAACCCCACAATTTTGCATTCTGGAAAACCAACATCATACAGAGAATGCCTCAGTCTACCATTAGTTCAAACAGTTTGAACTAATGTGAACTGTGTACCATCGCTGCAGGGGTGACTGACTGCCTAGGTAGCTGAGCACAGTGAAATGACTCCTGAGAAACCAAATCTCTAGATAAGCCTTCTGGAACAGGGGGTACAGAGGCCCTTACCTCAAAAGATAAACGTACCTTTTGCGTCTTTGAGGCAGTGATGGATGGGGTCTGACTAATGGCTTAAAAACACTCGAGAAACATCTTATCTCATTTCAAAGAATTTGATTTCTTTTTTATGGGGCTAATCTCTTGAGCAATCACAACTTCTTTGGTTCCAACTTTACAGTGGTTCCATTTGGCCTAAACTAAAGTTTGTAAAATATTTCTGTTTTGCCTTTTTTTCCTAATTCCCACTATCTAGCTGCCTAAAAGCCACACCTTCAGATTCCAAGGGAGGAGCATCATGAAGAAGGGCATGGTTCCTTACTTAATGGCAGCTGGGAAGCAGGCAAGGAACAGTGCCAGAGAGGGAAGTGTGAGACAAGTTATGGTCCTCAAAATCACAGCTTCTCATCTCACTACACATACCCTTATGTAGGCTATTTCTCCTCTGGGCAGCTCCAAAGCCAATAAAGTTGCCTATTAAGCATAAACCTCACAATGGCCAAAAGTAAGAAGTCAGGGAAAATACTCTGAAGGAGGTGATAACTAGCAAAATGTTGAAAGATTAGTAGTCACTGATAAGCAAGACAATGAGGAAATGCTGTACCTACTAAATGGAAAGAGATAAAGAACAGGACGTACGTGCTATAAGGTTACCCATACCATGGAAATGGTGGTGAATAATGCTCACAAACCTGGCAGAACCAACAAATAAATTTAAATTGTTTCCTTTTAATTGATGATGAGAAGTAATCAAAAGAAGTACAGTAGAGAGTAACAGGGCCAGAACTGCACACTGGAGCAGCAACACAGGGACAACGGTTAGATCATCTCGGCATTGCCACATCTGTGACTAATTCCAGGAGTCTCAGAGCTATTTGTCATGAGTGATTAAATTTTACTAAACCTCTTCAGTAAATGTAATAGTAAAAATTTAGGCTCTTACTAAAAGTTGTTTATCTCAGACAAAAAGAAAGAAAAAAAGAATCCGTGTGTTCTTCAGTTGTAGAGACCTTGAGAACAGGACACCTTGCTCTTTTCCACATTCTCTTTGTTAACTAACATATCTGGTGAGATTAGGGGGAAAGATAATTGATTTTTCGTGAAATAATCCTAATGAGATATTTTTATTGTTCTATAAAACTGGATGAATTTGAAAAAGTAGTAGGGATTATTTTTCTTGTTTTTCCCTAGGGATTCAAGAAACAAAAAGAAGAATCAGTTCACTTTCATGCAACCATAATTGTGGCAGAAACTCTGAAAAGCTCTGCATTCCATTTCCTTGTGGAAAACTGTAGGTTGATACACTATGTCAATGTGACAGATTTACAATTTTAACTAAGAACCTCAGCCTGGGCCCAGGGTCCTCACCTTGTAAACATCCTGAGCTTGTGCGACAAGAGGACATGGACCTGCCCAAGGGCAGGTAGCCTGCTGCCAATATCAGGGATTAAAAGAGGCTCCCTCTGCTTTTGTTCTTGGTTTTTCTGTCTCCAGCTGCCTTGAACTGTTGCCCCTCTTCCAAGCCATTCTGCTTTGGAGCCAGTTGATTATGAACTGAAACCTCTAAAAATTGTGAGCTAAATGAACCTTTCCTTCCTTAATTTGGGGGTTGAGTATTTTGTCTCGGCAAGGGGAGAAAAGTAACCCACACAGAATTTGGTATGAGAGAAGTGGGGTTGTTGCTGTGACTATACCTGATCATGTGGTTGAAATGCCCTTGGGGATGGTTTATGGAAAAGTTTGGAAAGGTTTGGAGATGGCACCTGAAAGAATGAATCTGGAGTGCCGTAGGCTGTTTTGTGTGTGGGAAATTTTGGTCAGAGCTCAGAAGATCAGAAATCTGAAGGAAATCCTGCTGGAAAAACCGGGCTAAGGAGGTTTCTGATGGGAAGAAGGACTGTATTGGCTGCTGCATTCCAAACAATGTATTTTATGGCTTGGTAAAGAATTTGGCTGCACGTTGCTCAGACTGAGAGTGACATCAAGGGCAGTGAACTAATTAATCTGCCAGAGAAAAATTTCTATGCAGTCTAATGTTGAGGCTGTAGCATTGCTATTGTTGGAGCTTTTAGCCAGATTTATGTTGAGAATAAAGAGCAAAGAGTCTAGCATGATGATTTAAAATGTGAGTTTGGCCAGAAAGGAAGTTCCAGTAAAGCTGTGGACCACAAAAATAGAGCTGACGAGAGCTTGATTGCTGAGAAGAAACAGGAAATTGCAAAAGATGGCCTGAGGGTATCATAAGAAGCACCAAGTCTCTACCCTTTGTAGCCTCAAAAGTGAAAGACTGTGTTTTGAGGAGGAAGCCACAGAGCACCATGTTCCAGAAGGGCAGTGGCATAGAGAATTTCTTCCTCAGAATTGGATTCAGAGTGCCCAGCAATCCAGGCACTCAACCCGTAGAGCCAAGAGAAAGGGAAGCCTGGCTACTGCTCCACATGGCATTAGAATTTGGCAGTATCCACGTGTCCCTGGTTTTAGGCATATGCAGACTGCAAGAGCTGTATGGCTAAGAAGACATCACCTCAAAGTTAAAAGGCCTGAGAGGCCAGGCATTGTGCCCCTGAGAGCGCAGTGTGCAAAGCTGTGAGGGTGAAGCCAAAGGTGCAGTAGAGAACCCAGAAGATTGACAAAGCCAAGAATATGGATCATCTAAAGAAACCTGCAAAGAGGGAGCAAGGCTAACCCAGGAGAGAAGCCATGGCAGCTATAACCATGGAAGTGCTGTAGGCTGGAGCTTCCAACCCTTTGGAGCTCACATCTTGCCCCAGATTGCCTCAGATGCTGCACAGGAAACTACAGGGCTTAGTTTTCACTGCTGGATTTTGGATTTGCTTTGGCCCCAATCCTTTTTATTCCCATTTGTATCTTTTGGAATGGAAATGTTTATACTGTGCCATTAAATCTTGGAAGTGTTTAACTTTTCATTTGTACAAGTTCTTGCAGCTAACATTTTGCTTACATCTTAGAGGAGACTTGGGCCTTGGAAATTTTAGAGAGGATAAAACTGTTAGAACTATGGCAACTCTTAGAGATGAACTAATCACCTTTTGCATAAAGAGATGCATATGAGTCTTTAGGGGGGCCAAGGGAAAAATGTCATGTTTCTAGTATAATATAATGTTGATAGAAGTAATACTGGTTCTTAAGGATTGTTAAACGTGGTTATAATGTACAACTTGTAAAATAATAAGTATAAGCATGTCTTTGTATCTAGAAACCCATTTAAAGAGGTGTGTCTAGTTGCCAAGTTGACAAGGGGTGAATTGTAACGGTTGATACATGGTCACCTTGACAAATTTAGAAGTTTAACTCAAGGGTTTAACAGGGAACCGGGGTTCTCACTTAGAAAACATCCTGAGCCTGTGCAAAAGGAGGGCATGGAGATGATGCGAGTACTACACTCGCCAAAGGGCAGGTAGCCTACTTCCAAAATGAGGGAGGAAAGGGGGCTTGCCACCACCACCTTTTGCTCTTGCTGCTTTTGCTGCCTTGAACTGTCCCTCTGCCAAGCCACCCTGCTTTGGAGCCAGCTGATTACTGACTGAAGCCTCTACACACTGTGAACTAAGTAAACCTTTACTTCCTTAATTTTGTGAATCGGGTATTTTGTCTCAGGAAGGAGAGAAAAGTAACCAAGGCAAAGACGCATAGGTTACCCATTCAAACTAGATGTCTCCCCTACTCTTTAATAGCCTCAGCTAGAGGAAGAGCCTTTCTATGTCCCTTAATTATTACTGCTTTGTAAGGAAACCCTTCCCATTCATATGCTTTCTCTATTCCAATTCACAATAGTACCTGTTATGGTTTGTGTCCATATGTCCCCCCAAATCCTCATGCAGTTATTTGGTGGCTTTTAGAGTTTATGACTGATCCATGATCCAATGCTGGGATTATGGGTGTGAGAGCTATACCCTAGGGTGGATAGTTTGTATATGTAAGGGAGAGAAGGAGGCTGCCTGCTTCATTCCTGCGGCCATTCCTCCCTTTTGCTGGTTGTTTCTGCTGTGCTCTGCTGCCCTGAACAGTTTGCCCTCTGCCATGTGCCACTCTGCCTCAGAACCAGCCAAGTATGGACTGAAACCTCCACAAACTGTAAGCTAAATAAACCTTTCCTTTCTTCATTTTGGGTGTTGAGTATTTTGTCTCAGCGATGAGAGAAAAGTAACCAAGACAGTACCTCCTTTAACATAATATGTATTATAAAATAAAGAGGTAAAAACGTAAGCAAACTTTCACTGAATAAGCTTTTATAAAGCAGCAGTAGTGCATATTAGAGTTGTCAAGTACGTTTTTCCTCCATCATTTTCTATATTACATCTCCAAATAAGCGTATTATATATATGATATCTATAACTCTTTATCAAATGTCATACAAGATTATAAAACATTTAATTATAATGATATAAATAGATATTCTGCTGCAACTTCCACATGACAGTGTTAAGTAGAATAATAATAATAATAACCACAATGATCTCTTAAGCCCAATTTTATGTTTCTTTTTATAAGTGGAGGATTTATACTATAATAACATCAAAATAAATTATTTAGGAAGATGTAAAACAAGGATTTTTGATTATCTAATTCTTAGTAAACACTGTAGGGCTCAAATTCCTGTTAACAACATTGCAGAAATATAAAAATATGTTTCTGAGATTTAAAAGAGTCCGATTTATTACTTTTAAAAGAAAATTACAAGTTCTAAGCAATGAAAGAACTTTTCTAAAATTCTCTTTCAAGTTTCCCTTAAAGAATATTATATCACATTACCAATGTAAATTTTAACAATAAAAACTATATTAAAATACAGAGACACTGAACATCCATCTTTTTGTAGCTAAGAACACAGCACTGGGAATGGAAATTTTATGCCTAAAACATCAATCTAAGGTGATCTTCTTGCCCTTCTCAGGTCATGGGTCACTGATTTTGTTATTAACTTGACATAGACATTAACTGTTGCAGAACTGAAGAATAATATTAACAAGGAATCAGGAATTTTGACACAGTCAATAATTATACTCAAGTACTTCACATTTTATAAAAAGTTCACACAGGACATACTGAATTGCATTGTTAATATCCCTTTTATAAATATTTGATGAAGAAAGTTAAAACTAAATACACTTTTTCCAATAACAAGTTTATGTATGTCTGGAATTGAACTAGTTTACTGTTTGGTTATTCTTAAGGCTATTTTAACATCAAACAGTAAAGGTATAAGAGAAAGCATAAGGGTAAGTACTTTATCAGATATCAATTTTGAGACAGACTAAACTAAATACTTGTTAGTTTATACCATGAGATCATTCTAGGAAAATCTAAGATCAGATATACCAAAAAATCTAAATCACATATATTTTTATTTCTGTCAATACATAAAACCATACATTTTCTTATCATCAACCTTTGAATAACTGATAACTATAATTGAGAATTATAGCTCACAAAAATTCATATCTGCTCTTCTGGGAGTTTTTTATTCACTTTCAAAATGCTGTAATAATCTATAAGAAGACTAATAGTTCAAATTATTTATCAGAGCAAGAACTGCATTTACTATTACTTGAGAAAGAGCAGATACAAGGAAATGGCAATGAAAACTTGGTAATAAAAGTAGAAGAGGATGAATCAACTAGACTCTTCCTTGATTGTGGCTAATCCCCATTTAGGAACATGTTTGGTGGATAAAAATTTATATACTTGACACCTACAGCCTAAAGGCATAAACACGCAACTAAACTTTAGGAAGAATGTAGAAGAAGAAAACAAAGAAAGAAGAAAGTCATCAATGTAGGACCCCGAAGTCTGTACACAAAGTCTACTCAAAAGTCCAGTTGAGCTCTTAATGACTCAGGCCAAGTGCATATTCTGAGTAGCCCATGCTATACACTAGCCTAAAAGCTAAAAAACGTGCCTTCACAGTAAGATACTTAGATAAAAAACGATTTAGATTTTTTAAAAAGTTTCTTGAAGACACAGATAAACAAACCTAATGAAGAAATCAATAAATTTAATAATAGTAATAATAAGTTAATAGGTAGACAGTTACAATTATAGATATAATGTTAGAGATATAGAAGGAGTTTAACTTATAGTTAAAAAAAACCTACCCACAAAGAAAACTACAATTTTTGTGTTTTTGAGACAGGGTCTCACTATGCAGTTCAGACTGGCCTTAAGCTCACTTTGTAGCCGAGCTGGCTTTGAACTCACGATGATCCTCTTGCCTCAGCCTCTGGAGTGCTGGGATTACAAATGTGTACCACCATGCCCAGCTTCCAAAGAAAACTTCAGACTGAAGTGGGTTCACTGGTAAATCTCTGTTACGATTTATATCTGGTTGCCCCCACCAGAGCCTCACATGCACATAGGTGGGGCTTTAGGAGGCCATTGGATCATGGGAGCATGATGTTTATCAGATTAATCTACTGATGAGCTTATAGCTAAATTTAATCTGGAGAGTAAAGCCTAGTGGGAAGAGGTGGGTCGCTGGGGGCATGACCTAAAAGTGTATATCTCCCCATCCTCCTTTGATCTCTCTCTTTGACTCCTGCTGCCAAATCATGAGCTGTTTCTCCTCTCCCACAATGCTCTGCCTTAGAAGCAGATCACTATGGGCTCAAACCTCTCCAGACAGTGATCAAAAATAAACCTCTATTTCTTTAGGTTGCATTTGGTATTTTGTCCAAGCAGTAAGAAAATGACTAAAACAATGCTACCAACATTTTCAGAAAAATAATATCAATGTTATAAAACTTCTTCCAGAAAATCAAAATGGTGAGAATATTCTAAACACATGCTGTGAAGCCAACATTGTTCTGTAGTTTACCAGAGAACCACAGATTCATACCCTTCTGAACATAGCAAAATTCTTACTAATATATTAGAAAAATAAAAACCACTCTATATTAAAAGATGTTCCAGTATGACCAAGCAGAGTTTATCGTAATGTAAGCTTAATTAAGTAAGCTTAATATTTTAATATCAATGTAATTCACCATATTAATAAATTAATGAAGATATTATATGATAATCTTAATAGAAATAGAAAAGACGTTATTTATGTTCAAAACTCTCAGCAAACTGAGATAAAGAAGGGGATTTTACTTCAATAAAGTACATATGAGAAAAAGCTATAGATAACATAATGATAAAACATTACTACTTTATTACTTTACTTTCTTTGTTTATGATAAACATTACATTACTTTAACATTACTTTACTTTTTATAAGCAAGGAAGTCTGTTCTTATCACAGCTGTGTGGCATTGCCCTAGAGAGTCTAACTAGGGCAATGTTGATAAAGTAAGAAAAATAAATAAAAGTCATCTTTTTATTCAGTAAACATAATTCTCAATGTGAAAAATTCACAAGAAACTATAAAAAGTTATCAGAATTAATATACAATTTTAGCAAGGTTACAAAATTCAATATTAATAATCATAAATCAGATTTTATAGTTATATATTACCAATAAACAATTACATGCTAACATTTTAAAAAAGCAATTTAAACTAGCATAAAACTTATGAAATTCTTAGTGTTAAATCTGACAAAAGATATGGGACATAAACATTGAAAACTAAATAAACAAAATTGCTAAGAAAAATTCAAGACCTAAAATGAGTTCTACTGTGTTGGACTCTCAGCAGTATTAAATATGGAAATTCTCCTAAAATTTTCTACTGGTTTAATGGAATCTCAATCAAAATAACAATAGGATTTGCAGAAATGTACAATCTGATTTAAAAATTCAAAGAACCTACAATATCAAAAACATGGAAATATAAGAACAACTTTGGGGGCCTAACACAACAACTTATTAAAAACATATAGTAAAGAAGTTTCTGTAGTTTTGTTGTAAAGACAGGCAAGTGGGTCAGTGAGATGTAAGGGGGAGGCCAAAAAGTAGATCCAATTGTATACAATGACTGATTTTAACAAAGAAGGCAAACACAATACAGAAAACATAATTTTTTAACCCCATATTTCTGAACCTTTGGGGTAGCTAAATGTGGAATAGTAAATATGAACCTACAGTTCACACTACATAAAAATTAACACAAAATGGATTATAAATGTAATCACAAATCTTAAATCTATAAAATTTCTAGAATAATAATAGGAGAAAAATTTTGTAGGCCTTGGTCAGGCAAAGATATCTTGACTAAAACGTAAATGTATAATCCATAAAAGGAAATTAAAAACCTTTAAATCCTCCACCCTTCAAAAATGACTGGATTTTCAAAATGAATACATATGCCACACTGTGAGAAAATATTTATATATTACACAGTTTATGAAGGGGCTATATCCATAATGTATCATGTGTAATTCTCAGGACTTCAAAATACTGATAACAAGCACCAATCCATTTTTTAAATGGACATAAAATTTGAACAGTCAACAAAAAATACATTGAAAAATGATCAATCTTTCTTATCACTAAGAAAATCCCAATTAAAACCATAACTAGGTATCACTGGAATGGCTCTATTCGAAAACACTAAAATATAGAGTGTTGATACACTGCTTTTGGAGATTTAAAATGACACAATCACATTGGAAAGCAGCTTGGCAGATTTTTAAATAGTTAAACACACCCTTGCCCTATGAGAGAACCATTCCACTACAATGCATTTCTCAGAGAAATGAAAGCATGTTCGTAGACTCATACATAGATTGTCAAAGAAGCTTTGTGTATAAACCCAGAAATTATAGATAATTCCAATGCCCATCCTCAATATGGTGGATACAAAGACTGGGTTATATACTATGCATGTGATAGAAAATTATTCAGAGGCAAAGAGGAAAGCATATTGATATATGCAACATATTTGTTGAATGAGAACCTTAGAGAAAAATGTGTATGATTCCTTGTATATAAATTCTGGAAAATGAAAATGATCTGCAGAGACAGAAGTAAAATTGGACCTTGTTTGGTTAAACGGTAAATGAGTCAAAAGAGAGGGACTGACAAGAGGCACGAAGGTGTGATGGAAGTGTTCATCATCTTAAATGTGGTAACAGTTTAATGAGTTCATATAGATCTTAGATTATATACTTCTAATAGGGATACTTTGTACTGTGCCAATTATACAATTTTAAAAATAAAGAATAAGAGATTATGCAAAGTTTTCAAATCAGGAATGAAAGAGGGACCTCAGTCATTAAAAGGATAATAAACTTGCCAATGAATCTGAATATTTCATTTTAAATATATTATTTAAAAATTTCTTCTATCAAAATTAAGATAAAGCAAAATAGAAAATTTGCATAACTATATCACGCTAAGTGAATTTAAACTCAAGACTTTCTAATAATGAAAGTGCATGTCCAGACGGTACAATGTTACCAAGTCTTACACAAGTTCTTTATGAAAATTTAGACAAGCTAACCGTTCTTACATGATCTATGGACCCAGCATAAGCTTGACACCCAAACCTGATAAAACACACACACACACACACACACACACAGGCAGAAGGAGAAACAAACAGACAGACTGAGACCCCTCATGAACACAGACACAAAATTCCTTAAAATAAACACCTAATTTCGTAAAACTCAAAATAAAATTTAGGATGGAAAACAAGTCATTTAGAAAATCCATAATTTTAGGACTGGAAATCAAATTAACAAACAGCTAAAAGAAAACAATTGATTAAATTGCCTCAGGTTTTTAAGTAACCAGTTCCTAGTTCTAGTTCCTAATATCATGTTTGGTTCTCATTTTATGCTTGTTGAGTGGCAGCATACATAAGAGCTAAAGTGCTGTTCTCAGCGCCAGGTTGTCTCAGGGGTTTTTAAGAGAGACACATTAAATTTCATAAGAAACTTCCAAGCTTATTATGATTGTCACCCCTATTTACAGAAAATGGAAACTGAGGATATTTTCAAAAGTCATGAGTGCAGAGGCAGATTAGAATTTGAATTCAACGGTCTGGCTTCTTATCTGTGCTATAAGCCATTTTCTAATATGTGGATAAAATAATATCTATTGCCTGCATTTATTTTGTATGTAAAAAAGAATTGTATTTTTCATACAAACATACTGAATAAGCAGCTATCTTCTTTAATGTTAAAAGGTAAATCTACAGTTTTGTGTTTAAAATGTTTTCTTCACTGTTGTTAATTTTCATGAAGTAAAATGATATGAGTAAATCATAACTCCTTAAAGTAATGATACTAGTAATAAAACTGAAATTATATTATGGTCAAACAAATTCTTTAACATTCACGTGCTTCATGCCAATTATAAAATGTTTCTTGAAATAAAAGGATATACTCTGTCTTCTGTCAATAAAGAGCAGGATTGAATGACAAAAATTAGATTAATCTTATTGATTTTAATAACAATTTAAATCTCTAACAACCTATATCAACTTTACTAACCATCATACAGCCATCAAAAGTCACTGAAGTGCTTCTATAATGTCTGTGTGGTTTAATAAACATTTTTGTAACAGGAAATTTCACAAATTGTGAACAGCAGAAAAAATCAGAGCCATGTGTGAGTTGGCTAAGAACATTAAAGCAGGAACAGTTTCATTTCATCTAAAATATTGAATATATTATATATATATTCATATATATGTATTGTTAATTTTATACAGCTTTACTATATTTTCACTCTGTAATAGGCCCTCTGAGTCTCCATTATCATAGTTTGTTAGGATAGAAAATGCATAAATTCTCTAAATCATGTAGTCTATTTCTGCGAGAAGCACTAAATTCCCAGGACCTGTGTTTTGAGGTTTACCCCATAGTGCAGACACCACTGCCAATCATAATACTAACTTCAACCAAAACACACAAAGATGTCTGCTTTGCAGGTGCTACATATCCTCACACAGTATTTGACATGTAGTAGGAGTTGAATGGATGTTGAATAAAATGTGCATAAATGATAGCTCTTGTAGACAAATGGGGGTGGAGAGATGTAAAAGATAAAAATAAAATTATGTCAAAAATTTTACCTGAGACTTCACTTGTGTGAATAAAGCATCAGAGATATTTCTGTGAAACAAAGCAAGTATTAACAGCAACAAAAAATCCCTCCAAACAGAATCTGTCTTCAAGAAATTAACCATTCAATTTTTATCTTACCCAGTGTATTAAACTACAAATTCATACTAGTACCAGAAGATCTGCCTAGAGATAAGCCCATTATTAGACAATGGGGCCATTAGAAGTAGAATATACAAAGGATCTTCATTAAAATAAAAATTCAGAGTACCAAGGTATTTACTTCTTACCTGGAATAAAACCCAAGAACTTACACTTTATATTTACTATCACATGTCCCACTCATGATATTCCAGCTACGACTGACAGATGGTTTTTCTAGAAAGCTAAACATCCTCCTGAGTTTGGAATTATATACTGACTCTGTCTTCTGCCTGGTGAGCTAAGGTCTCAGACGCCAGTGGAATTCCACCCTTCATCTCCTTCAAATAATATTTCAAGGAATATTTTTTCAGAGAGAGTAACCCTACACACCCTATTTACCACAGAGTGGTCATTCTTCACTCCTAATGCTGGTAGCATTCTCAAACTCCTGAGTCTTACTCCAGTTGTTCTTTGTCTTTAGTATTTAAAACACCATGACATATTTTATTAATTATATATAGTTATTATTTAGTATTTGTCTTCACCCATAGAATACAAAATTATGAGAACAGAAGTTTTGTTTTGTTCACTGGGTACCCTAACTTTTTTCTACATGGCAAGTGCTAAAGAAATATTCTTAAATAAACAGATTACACTCTACTTAAAATGCATATTTACAACCCAAATGTATTGGAAAGGTCTAGCCATATATATGAAATATCTTTTGTCTAAAATTCAAGTGATACCTTCTCAGCTAACAGTTCTTGAACTAAGTTAATGGCAGTGCTTTTCAAATTTCCTTAGCATCTACTCCTTGTTTTCTAACTGTCTTAGGATATTAGTTTTCTTGTTGTCTTTAATGAAACATGTGATGAAATACCAACAATACCTACTCATCCCAGAGGTAATATTTTGTTTTGAAAGGAGACCAATGTGTGTCCTGCTCACCTGTTAGAAATAAGGTGTTCTTTGGCTGATGCTTTCAGTTCCCATTGGTTACTGTTCAGTGACTACGAACATGAGCATTTGTTCTGCCATTCATTCAAAGCTATTGGCTTAGTGATTTCTATGAAATAAACTGGTAAGTGAGGAAGATAAAATAAAAATGCACATAGTGATTCTAGGAATAAAAATATAAAGGGCAAATATATAATGATAAACTATGTTTTTAAAATACTTAGGAATAGGGCCTTAAGCACATGAAAACATGTGTATCAGTGTGTGTGTGTGTGTGTGTGTGTGTGTGTGTGTGTGTGCTGCATGCGCACGTGTGTTACTGCCTTGAGTCAGGAGGTGGTCAAAAGGGGTTTATTTTAAGCAGTGTTAATGGAGTACTCTCCTATTACATGCACTTCAGTTCTGATTTGACCAGTTCAAATATGAAAAACAAAACCCTCAAATATGACTATTTTCTATTTGTAGTCTACAGATTAATGTCTTTGACTGAAATTTCCACCAGGCTGAGTAAGAGAGATTCCTTTTTTTTTTTTTTGCAGTACTGGGGATCGAACTCAGGACCCTGCGCTTGCTAGGCAAGCGCTTATTCCACTGAGCTATATCCCCAGCCCCCAAGAGAGATTCCTGAAGCTGAAGTAAGGAACTTAACTCAGTATTTTGCAGTAGGTTCACTGACTCACATCACAGAAAAAAAAAAGAATTTTCAGGACACATCCGTAAGTCGCAGGAAAAGGGTTTACTGGAGATTTAGGATGCACTTGAGAGAGGAGTGCTGGCACTCAGAGAAATGAGATACATTGCAGTTTGGCACTGGGAACATCTGAACTTCTCTCAAGGGGGTGGAAACCCTGGGAAAAAGTGTTCCCCTAGAGTACATTACTCCATTCCACCAGCCTGCTTCACCCATTTTTGGAATAGATAATGTAACAGTCTCTGGATTCTCTCAGTCTGCTCCTTACTTTCTCATTTGAACCAGTTTGTCTGCTGATGGGTCTGGTAGGGGAGGCATGTTGACCTCATCGGTAGCCTTGGGTAACTTCAGCTGAGCCCTGGAAATTACAGTCTTCCTAAAAGTATAATTTTTATTAACGAGTTCCTTGTCTACTTTTTTCCTATAATTTTATTATCTTCTTTTCTGCCTTATTCACTTCCCTCCTTGAAACTTTGATCCCACATTCTTAAGGGGGGGGGTAGAAGTGGGACACCCAGTGTTCTATCTGCAAGTAATTGCTTGAGGCTAAGGAAGGATATTGAATCTGCCTAGCCAGGGATCGAAAGTCCCCTTCTGACTGATCTACAATAGAAATAGGAATACCAGGTTTTGCTGTGCATACAACCATTTTTTTCTGTAGTTTGAAAGTGAGGGGCGACAAGGTGAGCAGCAAAGAGGAATCCTCCCAGAGAGAGATCTCTGGATCGAGACAGGCTCGGCATGCATGGGTGCAGGGTCTGCGACTGCGAAATTCCAACTGAATGTGTTGCTCTGCACTGCCCGAGCCTCAGCGGGGCAGCTCAATTTGCTACTGCGAGGAGCAGACAGGCTCAGAGAGCTGTGTGCCCGAGGCACTCGGTGCTGCATGCAGGCAGTGGCTCAGCCGAGTCCGTGTGACCCGAGGGCGCCGCAGCAGGACGGACCCTCACATCCCCTGACCCTGCACGGCTAGCCAGGGGCTGCGGCCAGAAATTGGCTTTTTGGCAGCTACGGACCAGGGCGGACTTGGAGCCCACACTCCTCGGGCAAGCTTCGTTAATCCGGGCTGCAGACCAGGTCCCCACTCAGATCCCCGTCCCCACAGCCGGTACTCTTCTCGGCCTGAGCTCAGGGACTGCGGCAGCTGTGGTTGGCGGTTCCTGCGAGAGCACTGAGGAGGCAGAGAAGCGCCAGGGACCGGCGGATCGAGGGCCAAACATGAAATATTAGGACTTTGGAGCTCTCCTGCCTGCATTGATTCCGGAATGGGTGAGCCGATTGCACGCTGCAACCGGATCTCTGAGTCGGGGAGAAGCTCGACCCAGGGAGATACACCTGAGCGGCACTCCTGCCTGCACAATCCCAGGGATGGGTGAGTTGTTTGGGTGCCCCAACCGGATTTCTGAGTCAGGGAGAAGCTCCGCCCAGTGAGGGACATCCGAGCGGCCCTAATGACTGCATGGACCCAGGGACGGGAGAGCTGGGTGGGCGCCCCGACCAGTTTTGGGTGGGGGAGGAGCTCCACACAGGGAGGAACACCTGAGCGGCCCCCTGCCTGCATGGTCCCCGGGGCGGCGAGCTGTTTGTGCACCCCAGCCAGGTCTCTAGGTAGAGAGTAGCTCGGGCCACAAAACAGCATATGAGCAGCCTATTGAGCGGAACTCTCAGCAGAAAGCCTAAGGGGCATTCTCTCAAAGAGGAGTCACTGGAGCAGCCTTTGCAAAAGACCTTTGCCTGGTGAACTGCCTTGGTAATTTATAGCTCAACATTTTGAATCTGATACCCAAAAATGGGAAGACAGAAGAACAAAACGCAGTCTCAGAACTCAAGCCCACCCAGAACAAGTCCTGGATGTGAGGATACAGGGGAATTAGGAAGCCACACACCTGCAAGTTCTGAAACGATTGCATCCGAAATAAAGAAACAACTCCATCAGGCCATACAAGAGCTTAAAGCAGAAATAAGCCACATACATGCAATAATCTCTCAGACAAAAAATGAACTGAAAACTATTAATGGAAGAAATGTTCCGTACACATAGAGAAGAAAGAGATAAAAGAATAGAAGAAAATAGGAAACAAATGGAAATGTTACAAGAGCAATTTAGGAATGAAATACCACAAATGAAACAGGTCCAAACAGATTGCCAGGAATTGAAAACTTCCATTGAAAGCTTGCAAAACTGCTTAAATGAAACCGAAGGTAGAATTTCAGACCTTGAAGACAGCATGGCAGCTTATGAGCGTGAAAAGAAGGATCACATAAAATCATCAAAGACCCAAGAAAAATCAATCCAACAGCTGCAAGATGAGACAAAACGAAATAATATTCGAGGAATAGGAGTCAGTGAAACCGCAGGAGACAACACAAGTGACATAAAAAGAATATTTGCTGAAATAGTAGCAGAAAATTTCCCAAACAAGGTAAAAGATACTGAAGTACAGTTAATCGAGGCATATAGAATCCCAGCGAGCAATAACCCAAAGAAAACCACAAACAGACATATAATAGTCAAGATCACAGATATCCAGCAAAAGAACACAATATTAAAAGCTGCTAGAGAAAAGAAATAGATCACCTATAAAGGAAAGCCTATCAGAATTACAGCAGATTTCTCAACGGAAACCATAAAATTAAGAAGAGCTTGGAGTGAGGTATTACAGATTTTGAGACAAAACAGCTTCCAACCCAGACTGATGTATCCTACAAAACTATCCTTCAAATTCAATGGATAAATAAAACATTTCCACAACAAACAACAACTGAAGAACTCCATGAGTGCCAAATCAGCATTGCAAGAAGCATTAAAGATATTCAAGACAGAGAAAAAAGAGACCACAATCTCAAGAACAACAATAGAAATAAACCCTCAAACAGAACAAGTAAGTAAACAGACAGCAAAAGTAGGAAAACAACAAGTAAATAACATGACTAGAATAAGCCGACACATAACCATGATAACCATTAATGTAAATGGCCTCAATTCACCAGTCAAAAGGAAAAGATTGGCAGAGTGGATTAAGGAACACAATCTAACGATATGCTGTAAACAGGAAACACATTTTACTCAAAAGGAAATCCAGGCTAAAAGTTAAAGGATGGAAAATAATTCTCCATGCAACAGGTTCCCAGAAAAAAGCAGGGGTAGCTCTTATGTTTGCAGACAACTTCAAACCAAAAACAATCAAAAGAGATAAAGAAGGCCATTACATACTAGTTAGGGGAAAGCTGCAAGAGGAAGAGATAACAATCCTAAACATCTATGCACCAAACAATGGAGCACCAAACTTTACAACTCAAGTCTTAACAGACGTGAAAAATCAACTAACTAATAACACTATTTTAATGGGGGATCTAAACACCCCTCTGATGCACAGACACAAGTAAACTGGACAGAAACTCAGCAAAAAAATAACAGACCTGAACCAAAAGTGTGAACAAATGGACTTAGTAGATGTACAGAGAGTGTTCCACCCCACAACATCAGAATACACATTTTTCTCAGCTGCACATGGGTCTTTCTCTAAAATTGACCATATTCTAGCCCATAGAGCATATCTATCTAAATGCAGAAGAATTGAAGTTATCCCCTGCATATTATCTGACCACAGTGCAATGAAACTGGAAATTAATGACAAAGGGAACTCCAAAAACCACATACACACTTGGAAATTAGACAACAGCCTCCTAACTAACCAATGGGTAACACAAGAAGTTAAAGAAGAAATTAAAAACTACCTACAAATAAAAGAAAATCCAAGTACAACCTACCGGAATCTGTGGGATGCAATGAAAGCAGTCCTCAGAGGCAAATTTATAGCAATGAATTCATATATAAAGAAAACAGAAAGACAGCAAATAAATAGCCTAATGTTATACTTCAAACTCTTAGAAAAAGAGCAACAAGCCAAACCAAAAGCCCAAAGAAGGGAGGAGATTATAAATCTCAGGGCAGAAATTAATGCAATTGAGATGAAGAAAACTCTGCAAAAAATAAGTGAATCAAAGAGTTGGTTCTTCGAAAGAATAAATAAAATTGATAAACCCCTAGCCAACCTTATCAAAAAAAGAAGGGAAAGAACTCAAATTCATGTAATAAGGAATGAAAAGGATGAAATCACCACAGATCCCACAGATATCCAAAAGATCATTAATACCTACTTTGAAAGTCTTTACTCCCATAGGATAGAAAATTCAGAAGAAATGGACAGATTCCTAGAAAGGTTCAAATTACCAAAATTAAATCAGGAAGACTCAAAAATCCTGAACAACCCAATATCAATTAACGAGATTGAAGATGTCATAAAAAAACTTACCAACTAATAAAAGCCCAGGCTCTGATGGATTCACAGAAGAATTCTACCAAACATTCAGAGAAGATCTAATACCAACACTCCTCAAACTCTTCAATGAAATTGAAAAGGAAGCAACTCTCCCCAGCACATTTTGGGAGGCAAGTATCATACTGATACCAAAACCAGAGAAGGACCCAACCAAGAAAGAGAACTATAGGCCAATCTCTCTAATGAACATAGATGCAAAGATACTCAAGAAAATACTAGCAAATAGAATACAGCGAATAATAAGGAAAATTATACAACACGACCACGTAGGATTTATTCTAGGAATGCAGGGATGGTTCAATATTTGCAAATCAGTTAACGTAATACATTATATCAATACAGCCAAAGACAAAAACCACATGATCATCTCAATAGATGCAGAAAAGGCTTTTGATAAAGTCCAACATGAATTCATGTTAAAAAACCTTATAAAAAATAGGAATAGATGGCCTCTACCTCAATCTGATCAAAGCCATCTATGACAAACCAACAGCCAACATCATACTAAATGGACACAAACCAACAGCCAACATCATACTAAATGGAAAAAAACTGAAAACTTTCACTTTAAAGTCAGGAACAATACAACGATGTCCATTGTCACCACTCCTATTCAATATAGTTCTGGAAGAATTAGCCAGAGCAATCAGACAAGACAGAGAAATAAAAGGAATAAGGATAGGAAAGGAATAAGTCAAACTATCACTATTTGCAGATGACATGATACAATACATGGAGGACCCCAAAAACTCCACAAGAAAACTCCTGGAATTAATTGACAAATTCAGGAGCATAGCTGGATACAAAGTCAACACCCCAAAGTCAATAGCATTCCTATACATGAACAACAAATAGACTGAGAGAGAAATTGAGGAAACTATACCCTTTACAATAGCATCCTAGAAATTGAAATACTTAGGAAACAATCTAAGAAAGAATGTGAAAGATTTATTCAGTGAAAACTACAGTACTTTGAAAAAAGAGATTGAAGAGGATTTCAATAAATGGAAAAACGTACCCTGCTCATGGTTAGGAAGAACCAACATTGTGAAAATGGCCATACTACCAAAACTGTTGTACAGATTGAATGCAATTCCCATTAAAATACCATTAGCATACCTCACAGATCTAGAGAAAATATGCCTTAAATTCATTTGGAACCAGAAAAGACCCAGAATAGCAAAAGCAATCCTGGGCAACAAGGACAAGTCAGGTGGAATCACAATCCCTGACCTGAAATTATACTACAAAGCTACTGTAATAAAATCAACCTGGTACTGGCTCAAAAACAGACCTGAGGATCAATGGAACATACTGGAAGATGCAACCACAACAAAAAACACACTCAGCCACCTAGTATTTGACAAAGGGGTCAGCCAAACTCACTGGAAAAAGGATGTCCTGTTTAATAAAAGGCGCTGGAAAAACTGGCTTGCCTCTTGCTGAAAACTGAAAATAGACCCCAGTCTATCACCATGCACTAAACTCAGTTCAAAATGGATCATAGACCTCAACATTAAAACAGAAACTCTAAATCTATTAGAAGAGATAGTAGGTAAAAATCTTGAAAACATAGGAGTAGGCAGAGAGTTCATGAACAAAAATGAAACTGCAAGGGAAACACTTCAAAGAATCAATGATTGGGACCTCATCCTACTGAAAAGTTTTTGTACATCTAAAGAAATCACCAGCAAAGTAAAAAGAAAATCCACAAATTCGGAAAAAATCCTAGCTGGCTGTCCCTCAGATAAAGGTCTTCTACCTAGAACATACAAAGAATTAAAAAACATGTACCTGACCAAATTCAAAGACCCAATACTGAAACGGGCATCTGAGATGAATACATATTTCTCAGATAAAGAAATACGAATGGCAAATAAATATATCAGAAAATGTTCCACATCCTTAGTCATTCGAGAAATGCAAATAAAAACAACACTGAGATTTCATCTCACCCCAGTAAGAATGGCCAGTATGAAAAAATTATCCAATAACAAATGCTGGTGAGGCTGTGGAGAAATAGGGACTCTATTACACTGCTGGTGGGAATGCAGACTGGTACAACCACTGTAGAGAGCAGTACGGAGATTCCTCACCAAACTAGGTCTAGAGGTTCCATTTAAACCAGCTATCCCCCTTCCGGGTATTTTCCCAGAAGACCTGAAATCATATCACTCTGATATATGTGCACCCATATTTATAGCAGCGCAATTTGTAATAGCTAAATTGTGGAAGCCACTGAAATGTCCATCCACAGAACTCTGGATTAAAAAACTGTGGCATTCATCCTTAGTCATTCGAGAAATGCAAATAAAAACAACATCAAGATTTCATCTCACCCCAGTAAGACTGGCCAGTATGAAAAAGTCATCCAATAACAGATGCTGGCGCGGATGTGGAGAAATAGGGACTCTATTACACTGCTGGTGGGAATGCAGGCTGGTGCAACCACTGTGGAGAGCCGTTTGGAGATTTCTCAGCAAACTAGGTTTAGAGGTTCCATTCAAACCAGCTATTCCTCTTCTGGGTATTTTCCCAGAAGATCTGAAAACATCATATCACTCTGATATATGTGCACCCATGTTTATAGCAGCACAATTTGTAATAGCTAAAATGTGGAAGCAACCCAAGTGTCCACCCACAGAAGACTGGATTAAAAAATTGTGGCATTTTTATATAATGAAATATTATTCAGCTATAAAGAAAGACAGTTTTGGGGACTTTGTAGGCAAATGGTCAAAACTGGAGTCCATACTCATAAGTGAAATAAATCAGCGATACATGTGTAGGCAACGTATTGTATCACCGGTGTAAGAACCCGAGGGTGGGAATATAAACTAAGAGACATGAAGGAAATCTGTTCAAAAGCAAAGAACAGATTGGATGAGGGGAAGGATAAAAAAAAGAGACAAAAATGTATGTATGTATATATGAATATACATATATGCAGGAGGGCTAACATGGTTCTACTATTGTATTAAATCACTTAATGCTAAGGAATAATCAATGACGGGTTATTTGATCAATCTTGTATGTCTGTATGTGTTATCCTAAACACACACTTCGAAGATATCAATATGCAAAGCAGCAACTATTGGTGGGTTTTTTTTGTTTGTTTTTTTGTCTTTGGTTTTTTGTTTTTTCTGTTTTTCTGTTGTTGAGAGGATTAATTGTCTGACCAATTTTGCATGTCTGTATCTGGGTTCATATATATACACTTCGAAGATATCAATGGATAAAGCAATAACTACTGTTGAGATCATGTCACCTTGTCTGTAAATCAGTTGTGATTGTACTATTTTTTATGCTAATTTGTGTCTGTTTGTTAATATGTTTTTGTGCTTTTATTTTTAACAAAAACTGTGGCATTTTTATGTAATGGAATATTATTCGCCTATAAAGAGGGACATATTTGGGGCCTTTGTAGGCAAATGGTCACAATTGGACACCATGCTCATAAGTGAAATAAATCAGAGGTACATGTGCAGGCAACGTGTTGTGTCACTGGTGTAAGAACCTGAGGGTGGGAACATAAACTAAGACACATGAAGGAAATCTGTTCAAAAGTAAAGAACAGATGGGACGTGGGAAAGGAGTAAAGAAAGAGGCAAAAATGTATGTATGAATGTATGTATGTATATACATATATGCAGGATGGCTAACATGTTTCTACTATTGTCTTATGTCACTTAATGGTAATGAATAGTTGATGACTGGTTGTTTTATCAATCTTGTATGTCTATATGTGTTCTCCGGAGCATACATTTTGAAGATATCAATATGCAATGCAACAACTACTGTTGGTTTTCTATTGCTTTGTCTATAATTCAATTCTAATTATGCGGTTGTTGAGCTACTTTGAGTCTCTTTATTAATGCTTTTCATTTTAGGTATTTTTTTTTCTTTCCTTTCTTTTTCTGTTGTTGTTGATGTAGTTCTTACTGCTTTCACACTTTAAAAAGAAGTTGTACTACTGACTTAGGTCACTTTATTGTAAGGAATAGTTGATGATTAATTGTCTGATCAATTTTTCATGTCTTTATCTGTTTTCCTGAGTATACACTTCGAAGTTATCAATATGTAATGCAACAACCATTGTGGATTCCCTGTCACCTTATCTGTAACTCAGATTCGATTGTACTATTCTTATGCTACTTCGTGTCTGTTTGTTAATATCTTTTTGTTTTTATACTTTTAAAAGAAAAAGAAAGAAAGTGAGATCAGTGTCATATGAGATATTAGCCCTTAATAGTGGATCATGCAACATAAAGGAATACATTATCATGGCAAGAAAAATGAGAACTTTTTTCCTACAGGTTGTTTTAGAAAACCAGGTCACAAGTCAGTCTTTGATGCTTATGGGAGATTCTGACACTTTCCTGATCTGTAAACGTATCTTGCAATTCAGAAGTCACATTTGCAGAGTTGTCAGGAACGTACATGCAACATTCTGATTTGATCATAGCACAGGTTCCACCTGGTGCTTCTGTTTTGACTATCTAGGGCTGGCTGGTTTTGAAGAATGACTTTTTTAGCATTTCCATTTCTGAACTTAGTAATGAAATACTATCTGCAGTGTCACTTACAGCTTTTTGTGTATATTAGTCAGAGATTCAGCATGCCTCTCGACCTTCTCAGATTCTATTTGGGAAGTAACAATAGAGGCCAAATGATCGTATCAGTGAAAAACTGATCTAGCCCATTTATGTCACCAGGAGATTGGCTAATTGAGCTATGGTTTACCGAAGATCCTTGTACTCATGGTTGCACTAATGCTTATCTTCACTGGTGACAACAAAGGCCATAGGTGGCTTCCACAGAGCCACTTGGTACAGTTCGGTGCTGGCCATCTTATTTCATCTCTTGGCTTCTAGTCAGTAGCAAACAACTGAGTGTCTCTTAATACAAAAGTATGGTTACTGCTGTGTAAGAATTCATCCCATATTTGGGGTGGTATTGTTCCATTTACCATAAGTGCTTTTTTTGTCTCCAGCAAAGGGGTACTAGTTGGGTCAGTTACCCAGGAACAGATGTCACCTATATATGGTTATTCCAGACCTGAAAATATTTATTGATGAATAGCCATTTCTATTTTTCATAATGGGAATTTTAGGAGTCTGGGATAGATACAAACATTTATTTTTTCATATTTGAATATTTACTGTGGCTAAAGAAAAGTTCTTCCAGTGGCCCTTTTGATGAAGAGTGTCATTTATCACCCATTGAGAGGAATTGGCCTGGTAACAAGCTTTAAAATTGTTGCTGTACTTTGTAGCTATTTTATAAAATTTTGAAGCTTCATTTAATCATCTCCTGGTAGACGAGATACCCACCATGTAGCACAGATGCAGTAGATAGGAATAATTGTCCAGAAACCTAGCACATATCTTTGTTAATATTTTGGCATATTTCTGGGTCAAGTCAAGGAAAACATTAGTTTCTCTACTGGAAAATTGCATAAAGGTTGAGAAAAGAGTTTTTGACTTTGATTCAGACTTCTAATCAATAGCTATTATGACAATCTGTTATAGGTACAGCTGGAGACAACTGATAGGAATAGATGTAATATTTAGAGTCCCATTGTTATATCCAGCCTAACTTTTAATTTAATATTATTCTCTTGATATGTATAATATAGAGATTTAAAAAATATGTTTTTTTGCCAAGGTCAGTTTAAGCTCCTCAGGTATCACTCTGGGGGCCACAGGAAGAACCTCTTAGCTCTTCCGGTTTTTACTCTACCAGCTGTGTCATCTGCCAGGATGGTTCACGGTCTTTGCTTCCCTTGGAAGCTTGGGGGCATTTAGCTCTTTAGTGATCTTCCTTTGAACACAATGTACGCGGGTTGATTCCTGTCCTCTCGGCTCCAACAATCTCCCTGCTCAGTCAGTTGTGTGACTCACCACAGTTTAGGATCATTTAGAGTGGCCCCTTTATATCCTGGGTTGTGGCTGACCTTCGAGAGCTAGGGCCAAAATATTGGCTGTTCTCTTAACCCAGTTACCTTTTCTAGCTTTGGTCACTAACTTCAATGGGTGAACACTAGTATTGAAGTAGAAACAGTGGATTTAACTATCGTAAACCTATTGAGCACTTTGAAATATAAAATTTGGCCAGATAACTGATACTTCTTTCAGCAATCATGGTTGTCTTGGAAGACAAATTCCTGTAGAATATCAACAGATAACAGTTTTATGGTTTGTGTCTGCATATCCCCCCAAATCCTCATGAAGTTATGGGGTGGCTTTTAGAGTTTATGACTGATCCATGATCCAATGCTGGGATTATGGGTATGAGACGTATATCCGCCCTAGGGTAGATAGTTTGTATGTGTAAGGGAGAGAAAGAGGCGGCTTCCCGCCATTCCTCCCTTTTGCTGGTTGCTTTTGCTGTGCTCATGAACTGTTGCCCTCTATCAGGTGCCACTCTGCCTCTGAGCCAGCCAAGTATGGACTGAAACCTCCACAAACTGTGTAAGCTAAATAAACCTTTCCTTCCTTCATTTTGGTTGTTGGGTATTTTGCCTCAGCAACAAGAAAAAAGTAACCAAAGCAAAACAGTTATAAAATTTTACAGAGGAAATTGAAATCAAGTGCAAACAAACATTCCATCATAACAATTATGATGATATTATTTAGAACCATTAGGCTTTTGTTATTATCTCTGAAATATATTTAAATCTTCATTTTATCAATTAGCTACCTTTGTCTAATTGAAACATATTAAATGGAAAAAGTAAACTTTTACTTAAATTTATCCTTTTTTTCAACAAAGTTCATTTTAGTAGAATGTCTGTGTTTACAGAAGTACTTGATAATTTACTAATCTATATCCTGGAAGACCTATACACGTGGGAAACACAACTGTATTTAATATATGACCAGGTTAGCAATAATTAGCATCTAGCTATATAGAAATCTTTGCATATTTTTATTTAGTTTATACTCTTAAGGCACAATTTATATGCCTTTTACAAGTTTATATTGTATAACATCACTGATAAGAATTGAAGAATATCCTTACAAGTCTTATAAGTTTATAAAAGAGTGTTAATGACCACAAATAGGCTTACTACCCAGTGCATATAAGTATGTCTCATTTATAAAATAACAGTGTTAGTCGAGGCTAATAGATATAGATCACTTTTAATGGCAACATTAAATTTAAGGAGATGCCAAAATTTTGAACATTTTATATGTCTAAGATCTAGAAGTAATGCATATTATATAAAAGA
>PVLD010020458.1:0-33868 GCA_004027595.1 Dinomys branickii | reverse complement strand
AGAGGATCAACTGTCTGACTAAATTTGCATGTCTGTATACGGGTCCATACATCTACAATTCGAAGATATCAATGGATAAAGCAACAACAACTGTTGAGACCATATCACCTTGTCTATAGATTAGTTGTGATTGTACTATTTTCTATGATAATGGGTGTCTGTTTGTCAATAGGTTTTTGTACTTTTATGTTTCTAAAATTAAAAAAAAAAAACAAATTGCCATTTTCACCTCAGATGTGCCACATATATTTGAAAGTACAGATTTACTTAAAAGTTAAAAAAGAAGATTTTTTACTCCATAATAGTCTTTGTGAATGCATTATTTCTTTATTTTTGCCACAGATACTATTAATGTTGAATTAACTGGAAAAAAAGGAAAATTTATTATAGATATCATGGCTGAAAAACTTGTTATCTAAAATAACTGCTGTGTAAAGAGGATGGACACTGCTAAATTGTTTTTCTATAGAGTTCTTTGAATTATCTGAATATGCAAATTTGAGCTTTGAACTGAATTTCAAAGCGGTGCTCTGAGGAGAATCTGTAGTTCTGAAGAGAAGAAAATGAGAAGGGCAAAAGGAGATCATGTAAAATAAGAGAAGACACAATGAGGAAAAGCTGAAATTCTAAGAAATCAACAGATTGAGGAAAAATAAACTCCTGGAATGGGATGGTCATATGTTTAATGTAAAAGTTATACTGTTTCTATATTGTAAATCTTATTCTGAACTTTTCAAATCTTCCAGTAGAATTTTTCTCTTGAACACACACACACAGACACACAGACAGGCAGACAGGCAGACACACACACACACACACACACACACACACACACACAGACACACACACACACACACACATACATGGACAGAGACACACAGACATGTGCACCCTGTTTGAGATTCAGAATATTTTCTTATCGTTTTGAGGATTGCTTAGTTATTTTAAAGAATTACAGAAAGAGACTAAGGCTGAATTCCATGTATGAACTAATACAAATCTGAGAGGGAGAGAGAGACAGAAAGAGACAGAGAGACAGCAACAGAGACAAAGAGACAGAGACAGAGAGACAGGGAGAAACAGAGACAGAGAGACATCATCAGTTAAATTCACATAATTAATTTAACAAGAGTCTGAAGTGAGCATGAAAATGAGTCTAAGCCACTTCCATGGCCTCCAACCCTGATTCCAAACAACTATCAGAATTTTTGGGAGTTGTTTTGAATTGTCCTCAAATAGAGTTAGTTTAAATTCATTATCCCCTTAAGAAGCAGGAGTGATCTGGTTAAAATCTGTTTCGCAAGACACTGGTATCCAAGCACAGGGTCACACCTAAGTTTCAGTAATTATGGATCCAGAACTCAGATTCTAGAAGTGACTTCCAGTGACTTCCAGTGTGGTATGATGTCAGTCTGTTTTGGTTCCTCTGACAAAATATCTGAGAAAATGAGCTTAGAGGAGAAATGATTTCTTCAGTGACTTCCAGTGTGGTATCCTTTTTCTGTGTGTGTTAGGTTTTTATTCATTTTGGCGAACACTTGTTTTCTCCAGTTTGGAAAGGTGGCTTTCAGTAGTGGGCTGGAAGGAATGGATAAAATTGTTGTGTCCCAAATATCAGACTCCTGAGGAATGCTGTGCTTATCCTTGACCAAGATCATATGATCTCTTCATTAGTGCATCGAATGGCTTCATTTCATATCAGTGTAACACTTTCCTTTTTAGAGCATCCTCACTTTTTATTATTAAATATACTGGTACCATTAAGATTTACATGATTACATTCAGCCTAGGGAATTTGAATCTGTGCATGACATATCTCGATCCCTCTTTTTCCCATTCTTTCCCCCTCCCTCAACCATTCGTTTTTTTTTTTTTTGGAAGTGTTAAGGTGAATTTTTATTATTACAAACCTTTTGCACACCTGTTCACTTTGAAGTATATTTTTTCCTTCCTAGGCTTCTGTGGTGGCTGTAGCACTGAATAAATAAACAGCATAAGACAGCATTTCCCCTTTTGGGCATTTTCCCAGAAGAATTAAAAACATCATACCACACTGATATATGCGCACCCGTGTTTATAGCAGCACAATTTGTCATAGCTAAATCTTAGAATAACCCAAATGCCCATCAACTGAGGAATGGATAAAAATGATGTGGTATTTCTATACAGTGGAGTATTACTCAGCTATAAAAAAGACAAATTCACGGTTCTTATAGTTAAATGCATACAACTAGATACCATATTCATAAATGAAATAAATCGGACCCACATGTGTAAGCATCACATCGTCTCCCTGGTGTAAGAACATGAAAGAGTAAATACAACCCAAATTGTAAAATAAATAAGAAAGAGAAAGAAACTGCTCAAAGGAAGGAACAACTGGGATGAGGGAAAGAAGAAAAAGTACTGAGGTAAATTATGTAAATAATGTAAATATAAATATAAATATGGATCGGTGGCATAACTATACTATGGGTGTCTGATGATTTGTTGTGAGTCTTGCTAAGGGGAACAGTCAGTGATTAAAAGTTTTTCTTTTTTACACTATTTTGACCAACTTTGCATGCTTTTATCTGGTAATCTGAGCAACTTATGTGACAACAATTTGCAGTATAATAACCATTGGTGAATTCCTATGATTCTGCCCAGTGACACTACTTATTGATGCTAATGTTATTTTAAATTATTATTTTCTTTTCCCTTAACCATTCTTCCACTCAGCTTTGTTTCCATTTTATCCTTTACTCATTTTTATAGCACCACAGTTTGTTATAGTGAAACCTTGGGAAACAACCAAATGCCCATCAGCTGAGGAATGGATGAAAAGTAATATGGTTTCTCTATACAATGGAGCACTACTCAGTCACAGAGAAGGATAAAGTTGAGCTATTTATTGCTAAATAGATGAACCTTGAGACCATACTCTTAAGGGAAATAAATTGGAGAAACATGGAAATATTGTGTTGTCTCTTTGGTGTGAGAATTTGAAAATGTAAATAAGAACCAAAATGTATACTAAGTATTGTGAAATAGGCAGAAATTGCCCAAAAGGAAAGGAGAACTGGGGAGGGAGAAGGGAGAAGGGAAGGAAGGGAAAAGAAACCAAGCAGAGCGCCTTCACTTGTGCATGTCTTGTTTCTTCTCGGGCACAGGCATCCATTTTTATTCTTTTGATATCTAAATTGGGAGCTTTGTGTGCCACAGAAGGTAACAGGTATTTTAATTCACTGGTTATAGAGTACTATAAACTGCCTATCCCATTCATAAATCATATCAACTTTGAAAAATGATATTTACTAAGAGGATTTAAGGACATGACAGCAAGTAATTAATACAACAATTGAGATAAGTGAAAGGATGCACTTACTATAGGCAGGAATATTTGATTGATGACAAAGCATATTTTTTCATGAAGACTTTATGCTGCACTCTCCAAAGACCCTCTGGAAAGCATGCTTGTGATATTTATCTGTGTATTTAAATTTTAATAACAATACTAGACATCTTTTAATTAGTCACATCTATCAAATGATGTTGCAGATAGCAAAAATAATCTTTCTAAGGACAGTCTGGTTTTAGTGACTAACTCCAAATATTAAAAAATGTGATATATAAGAATTTATAGTACTCTTTTCTTAAATTCCACCAAATATAGAATATTTAGATGAAGTTTGAACGTGTATGTTTATGTGTAGATCTGAGAATGTGAATGTATATAAATGTCCGTTATTATAGGTGATATTTCTGACTTTCATCTGAAACATTGTATTCATATGCCATGCAAATATAATGATGCCTGACTAGCTTTTTTCTAAAGTGCATTGGGAGAGGGACAGATGTGATAATAGGCCCCTTGTCTTTGTTTTGTTCTTGTGATTCTTCCATTGTTCCTGAAATTTTGTTATGATTTGCTGAGATGGTAGCTTATTCTAACTTTTTCCGTGAAAGATAATTGAGGTAAGTTAGTAGCTATTGTGTGGGAGCTCGGATACTGGCAGAAACTTCATCAGCTTACATATGAACTACCAAGAGCAGGTGGGATTTCTCACACATGCAAGAGGCAAGGAAGCACTGTGGCAACCTATGCTAGTGCTTATGCGGTTTGTTCTGGAAAAGAAGTGCAATTTTGTTGGCCAGAACTAGTAACATGATTCCTCCCACCTACAAAAAATCGGGAGGTATACAAAAGAGCAGAAAGTAACCAGTGAATTGACTCTCTTTGTTGCACTATATTCTCAGGTTATAGGAAAGCAAAATTCGATTTTGATCTATTGGTTTAATTAAACAATTTATCCCTGGGGATCAAACCATTCAACTGTGATCAACACCTGTGAATCATATTAAATTTTTATTTTTACTGGCTTATTTTTGAGAAAATTTTCATTCTTTCTTTTTCAGCGAATAGATGTTTATTCCAAGATACACCACAGACCATTATTTTCAATGCTTCAAACTTAGCCACCTATTTGGTAGCACATAGTTCAAGCTAGTTCCATATTCAGTGTAAGTCACGGACTGTGGAAAATAAAATCCATCTACTGTTTGGTTTTCCATATCCTCGTGCTATCCAAGATGATCTCCACTTCCAATCAGAGTCACCTCTTAGTGTGTACACCCAACACGTCAAGTCTTGGCACATTTGTAAAGCAATGTGTAAAACAATGACGGGTTTATCAACATATGGTGGTGTTATGTTTGGTGACATTTATATGATAAATGATTTGAAAATAATGCTTTCAATTCCCCTTTACTGCTTATATCAGAACAATTTCCTGTTTACTAATGTCATCTTTTGACTTTTTAGTATGTTTAACTACAGTGATTCAGTGATAAATTATTTGACTGAATTTATCTGAGAGACAAATTTTCACTCAGTTAATCTGAGAAATTTTAATGAAATTAAGTAAAATGAAGTAAGTCTGAAATACTAAACCTTTTTATTTTAAGGACATTGAACATATAAAAGATGATGGCATGTTGAAAAAACTCACCCATTTCTCTCTTGTTTTCATATTGGGGATGTTGCTTTTATTCTAACAATATTTAACTTCTGAGTTGCACGTGGAGCACTCAGTATACCAGAGAAGACAGGCTGAGGCATCTAAGGCAAGCATACCCAGAGAAAACAAACATAAACACACACGTACACAATGCAGAAACTGTTATTTCTGTTATTGTTATTGTTAAGTTATTGTGACCATTACATCGAGGAGAAAACAAACCCTCATTACCTGCATGTGTTTCCTTCATTCTTTACCTCTTTCATCTTTTATCCCTGATTTACTTTTATTGAGGAACATACTGAATAAACAAATGCAACACTTATGTCCTGCTAGTTACTGCAAGCCACCACCCTCTTTCTTCTGTGTTATGCCTTATGACTGGTTAGACTTGTGGTGGATAAAAACAAATTAGATGACTGATGAAATACAGTAGCTGTCAGAAATAAGAAGTAGCATTAACACTGTGGAAAACATTGGGTCTTCTTTTGAAGAGTAATTAACATGTGCATTGGAAGATTATTATTGTCATTGAATGACAATTTAATCTGAGACAAAAGTGCTGATTTTAGTGGGTAAAAATGTCTAGCTCTTTAATAATAAATCATAAACTGGTCCTCAGACTCAGTAGCAATTCACTTGCATGCAGGGAGAGATGTATTCTTCAGTGGGGAGTCTTATAGAAAGTCTCAGTTTATGATAAATCACAGTTATTTTTGCTTCATTCACATATGAATGTCTACTTATATGACCAAGTAGGAAAAGACTGTGTGGATTAGCATGTCTCATGATACTTATTTTTCACAACATTTAAAAACATCTAAATCATTTTGTGGGTTCTTAGTGATGAACCATCTGTCACAAAGTAGAACCATTTATTGGAACTTATTAAATGGGTAAAAGTTGCTAGCAAAAAACATTTAAAGTGTAAAATTTGATATAGTGAATTTCTTTCCCAGAGAAGTATTTAAAATACAGATTAGATGTTCATCTGTGAAAATGGTCCTGACTTTTATAAATAGGTAATTATCTCATACGTAGAATCACAAACAAAGTGAAGAATACTTGGAGAAGGCACAGGAGCACAGCATGTCTGAAAGAGAGAGAGAGAGAAGAGTTTGTGTCTCCCAGGGAGTTGGGCTAAGCAGCACAGGAAGGGTACAGAGAGGTTAACAGAGTCCAGAGTAGAAACTAATGAGATGGGGGAGGGTTTTACATTCTGTGACTTAATTCTCTGTAAAACTCACCTAGACTTAACTGAAATTACCAATGCATTCTTATGAATAGCTCTTTTATAGAAACCAGAAGAGTGAATATCTCCTTTAAAATTTAAACCAAAATCAGTCTGGAGAAAAACCTGTGACAGACAAAACTTAATATAAGTTGGGAGATCTGTAGAACTTGGGAGAAGGCCAAGTTCACTCAGGTAATAAATGTACAGCTTTAAATTATATTTTCTTAAGTTTCCAAATGGTCAGCAAGCCCTAAATGCTATCTGGGGTACACAGGCACATGTGAACTGTTGCATAGTGTTTTAATGTTTGAGGTAAATCCAGGCTAAAGCATCTACTTATATAGCATCTTTTTAGGAATTAGATTGTTCTCATAGCTTTGAAATTTAGACAAGGGCCTTTGAATGGTAACGGTACAAAAACAGAAGTTTGGACCAGCTACTAAAATGTTTAAAAACCTATTAATTAGCTGCCTCATATCTTTTCCTCAAATTACTTCTCTCTTAAAATTCTCACATTGTAGGCATTCCTTTTAGAATATATCCTATTCTTTTAAATAATGTTCTGTTGGTTCAGTTCATTCACAAGTTAACAATATTGAATGATCCACCACATCTCAAATCTACAGGGGATTTCGCTGTTGCTTTAGATGAATACAGATTATTAAAACGTTCTGAAATGTGAAAATATCTTTAACACATCATTTGAAAATTAATGCCAATTCATATAAAATAAAATCTCATTTGGGGTATGTGTATGTATTTAAGTATGTTTCATATAGGGAAAATTTTGTTGGTAAGTTTTTTGAAGTTTGAGAAAACTTAATGCCTGGTCGGTTATGTAGTTATTTCTAGAACAAGTGTTATGTTACATGTTATATTGTTCTTTTTATAATTCTATAAAAATATGACACAGTCTGTGAAGTTTCACAACTAGGTTTACCTGTTGATTCTGTAACAGTGTATCAATCATTGACATTTAAACTGTCTCTGAATTTGACAAATATGCAGTATAATTTCGAGGCCCAATCCTGTTATTTTATTTTTGTTTTTGTGACAGGGTCTTGCTATGTAGTCCAGGCTAACCTAAACCTCCCAATTCTGTTTTAGCCTCGCAAATGCTGAGATTCCATGCTAGGCCTCCCAGCTGTGAATGCATTCCTCTCAGTGACATGCCCAATATTCGCAATTCCAAGAATCTCTAAAATGTAGAAAGTAGTATATCTTTGACTCTACTGCCATATAATAAAATTTATTTGAGATTTATTTCCCAATTTGTGCATTATATATTTTTTTAAAGTTTTATCCTCCAAATATATACCGAAGCAGATGCTGAAAAGTAATCTGGAATGGATGAGCTGTTCATGCCCGTCTTTTTGTTCTGAAACTGTAATACCAGTGGGAATCTGGGGCTTGGGGGATGATGGACATAAGGGTTATTTGTTTCTCTGTTAAATTGCTACAGCTTTATGTTGGGAACATCTGTGCATATGATCAGGAGTGAGAATTATTTATCACCTTGCTTAGGTTAAATTATGTGCAAAAGCAATGGGTAAGTTACTTTCTTGATTGAATTGTGTCATATAAATCACACCCAAACTCAGAAATAGTCCACATAAGAGAAAGTTTTTAGGAGAAAGAAACTCTCGTCTTACTGCTTTGAAGAAGCAACAGAGGTGTCTTTCAGAGGTTTATGTGGCAAGAAGGCTAAGAGAAGGACCTCTGGCTGACAGCCAGCACGTGAACAAGATCCTCAGTTTCACAGTTGAAGACCATAGATTCTGCCAGCAACAAATGGCTTTGGTGGGGCCCCAAACTATATATGAAATTATGGCCATAGCCTGCTAAAATCTTGATTGCAGGTTGTTGAGATCTTGTCCAAGAAATGCTACTAAAATGTATTACAGTATTTACCCACAGAAACTGAATTGATTTCAATAATACATTTGTGTTTTCATTTATGGTAATCTTTTATCTAGTGAAAGAAGAGTAGAAGCTGTGTACATTCAAAGCCTACATGTGGATGTTTATATTATCTTTATTCAAAATGTGGAGAAAATGGAAACACCACAAATATTTATCAACTGCTGAACAGGCAAACAACAATATGGTACATGTATATGATGGAATACTACTAAGCATTATAAAGCAACACTCTCCTCATATAGCCAGGTGTTGCAGTTTGGGGGATATTTTGCAAGGGACAACAATATAATACAGGACACATATTTTATAAAATAGTTTATAATAGTCACCCAAAGAGTCATATATGAGAGGGTGCAGCAAATCTGTCCACACGCTATAGACCGAGAATCCAACTCAGGGCCTGGATCCCAAAGAAATGTCCTGCATGAGTCCAGCTGCAGACCTAGAGCTCATAACAATGCCTCCCAAGAATCTAACTGAATCTAATATAATGAGGCATAGAGCCCACAACAATGTCTCATGCAGGCCTGTTTTATGGATCTGCACTGGAAGGCCCAAGGGTCAGTGGTAGAATCTCGAAAGTCTGTGCCACCGGGAGGAAGGATCTGTGCTGATAGGCTGAGGAAGCAACATGTAAAATAAGAACCAGAGTTCCCCAGAAAAGTACCACAGCAAGAGCGAGATCCCAAGCTCCTCCAGTGGTGAAGACAGCTGAGCTCCCATCAGGAAAGCCAATGCAGCAAGCTTCTCCAGGAGGCTGACAGTGCACCCTCTTCACCTCCAGAGCCAGGAAGCGATGCTCAGAGTGAGGACCAGAGCTCCCCAAAGTGAACCAAAGCTATTCTCAGGGCCAACAGGGTCCTGAGCTCCTCAGAGGATGAAAACAGCTAAGTTCATCAGGACTTGCTCCTCCAAAAGAACCAACACATTCTTACAGCTTCTATCAGCTCCCAATAGTTTTTTCTCTGCTTCCAAAAAGGCTGCTTTCTCTTCAGTTCTGCCTTGTATGCTACTGACAGCAATCCCCAGGTGAGCTTCCTACACCCAGCATCACGCTTGTTCATTTCAGCTGGGAGCTATAAATTGACCACCAGTTGTCAATACACTACACCAGGCATATAAATAAATCTCAAAGCTTTTAGCAACGTGGGAGAAGAAAGACATAAGTGGCTACATATTGTATGAGTGCATTTATATGACTTCTTCATAAAGGCAATTCTTTAGGGACAGGAAAAAACAGATGTATTTGGTGGGGCTAAGGATGAGGTTGAAATGATTTACTATGAAATGGAAAGAACAAACTTTCCCAAATTTGTATCTGTGTAAGGTGGGATCAAATATTTATAATTTCTTTTAATCTATCATCTATCATTTAAAGCTTACAAAATTTAAAGTGAGTGAATTTTATTGTATTTAATTATAGTTCAATACATATTATCAAATATAATATAACTTCTCAGTGAAGACTTTGATGACAATTTCTGTTTATTAAATGTAAACTTAAATATTGATATTTTAATATAATAAGTTTTATAAATATTTAGCAGTTTACGTATTGAATGGGCTTAATATATCTCATTTGCTGTTTTAAAATACATTGGGATAAATTGCATTTAACAGTATATGGGCATGTCATATGCGTACACATAGATTGTCTTTTATAGTTATGTGTTATGGTTCTTTTGTTAATGTTTATTAGTTGCTTTAAAGTGATTAATGAAGAATGTATCTCTTTGTCTTTCCTTGATTCTCATTTGAAGTGATGATTTTCACTGGGTAAGAGATATTCCTACTACTAACCTCAAAATCATTATTCTTGAGAAGCAACTATAGGGACTAGAGATAATATTTGGTGTAATGGAAAATACGGTGAATGTTTAGATGTAAAAATTTTATTACAGCAAAAGACATTGCTATTAAGCCCCCTCAAAATATTCTTTTTTTAATGAATACATTTGTCATATCATTCTTGCCACTTTCACATGCAGTTGTGGAAGTTCGCTTTTGTGAATGCTCATGGCTGACTTAATGCATTGGATTGATTCAAAACATTTACCTTCTATAGTTATTTTGAATTTGGAAAGAGGCAGAAGTCACATGGTACCAGATCTGGTAGATATGGTAGCAAATGACACACTCCAATGTCTTGAAGAGTCTATCTTTCCATTTGATGGCACTCAGCAGAAGTATTCACATGTTTTTTAATTTATCACACCTCAAGAAGACATGAAGGAGGATTTCCAAAACTGTTCCAGAGAGTGGCATGAAGGATTAGATAAGTGTGTGCAAAGAAAAGGGATTACTTTGAGAGGAATTAATAGTTATGTATTTTGTACTGTAATGATTTAAATCTTCAGATTATTTATAATACCTAATAGGATGTGAATGCTATATAAGTAGTTGTCATACCTAATTATTTAGAGAATAGTGACAGAGGGAAAATGTCTATATATATGCAATACTGAAAGAATGTGTTTTTCATAGGTGCTGGGGATATAGCTCAGTGGAATAAGCGCCTACCTAGCAAGCGCAGGGTCCTGAGTTCGATCCCCAGTACCGCAAAAAAAAAAAAAAAAAAAAAAAAAGAAAGAAAGAATGTGTTTTTCGCTAGAGAATTTCTAGTTTGTATCCCCTGTGTTTGTATTGGTCAATTCTTATTCACTGTCACAATGGAACTTTGATTCACTTGGCCAATTTCAAGATCGTTGTCCTCTTCATCATCACTGGATGTGTGATCTGATGATTCAGTTTGGACCTCCAAAACTGTGAAATCTGGTTGCTCATGCGCCATTATACTGAACTGGGCTACTTTTACCAGAAAAATCAAAAGACATCTTTTTTTTTTTTAAGAAAACAAACCCTAAGTGCACTGTAATTTAGCAGCAAGTATTTCATGGGTAAAACTCACTTGTTGGCGCTACACACAGTGCTGTTATCTGCCAAGTGCGTGAAAGCACAGGTGGGTTTTTTCTTTCCCTAGGTGCAGCTACTGTGAGTCACACCCACATTCCATTATGGTAAAATACATGTCAACATACCAGAAGGATGGTGCAGGTGTGTTTTACCCCCCATGATGCTCAAGTAAACATATGCAAAACCTGTTAGATGGAGCATTAAATGTGGTTAAAAATCCTGATTTGACACTTTTGCTTACATATAAACACCTTGCTGTTTATCATACCAGATGGGTAACCCCAAAGATTGCATCCTGTGTCCCCCAGGCATCATTACTGAGACCCACAGCCAGCTACTATTATGCTAAAGTATAAATTTACAGCAGAGAATGTATGGGATGGGTCTTTGCAATCTGGTGTTATGTTCCTTAACAGACTTTGCATAGGTCTTAAGTAAATTTGGTTATGAAAGGTTCACAGAAAATAGTTTAATAAACCTTAAAGTTTACAGTGAAAGAAATTATCCACATTTGTTTTACGACTTTGACATGGACATTTAACAGGGATTTTTAAAAGGTTTCCCACAATAGAGGATATCCAACATAATGATAAAGATGTCAGAACAAATAGGAAATTTAGAGTACCTTGTTTCAAATAACAGCATAAATCTTTGATTAGTATTGTGCTAATTAATAGCTCTAGTTGTAAGTAATGTAATCCTTTGTTTGTAGTAAGAAATCTGACTGTATTCTAAAAAACTAAACATTCACTTACACATTTAAAAATATTGGAAATTTTGGGGATGTTTTAGGATGCTTTCCAATTCCAGTCAGGGTTTGATTTGACTTAAATTAAATGATACTGTGTTTTGAACAAAACTAAAATATATGCATTTCTTTATTTTTTAAATTAGATTAATATGGATGTTAATATTAATATAACTTGATATTTTATGATTAGATTTTGATAATATGGACTCATTTTAATTAGGTTTCCAAATAATTCAACTTGTAATATTTTCTTCTTTACATTGTATTGCTTTCTAGATAAATAAATCTCACATGTATTTAATGACTAGCTCATATTGAATCTATTGAAATGCATTTATTTTAATATTATGTAGTTAAAATGAACATTTGCACATTTGCATAATTGGTACTAAGAATACATTTGTATTTGTTATTATAAAATAAACAGCCCAGTGGTATATTATTTAGATTTTTAAGGATATGAAGTGAAAATTTATCTTTTCATTTTCAAGACTTCCTCCAAAACCTTGTCAGTAAATATGCTGAGTTTTTATTGCAAGAGAAAAGAACTTTCAGTTCGTAAGACTTAACCATGGGAGAATTCTCCTGATCAGTAGAAAGGAATATTCTGACCATTTTCAAGTCTTACACATCTTTTTTTAAAAAAATTTACTTTTCTTAGGGTGTGTTTGCAGTATGTATGGTTATTAACATCATGGGACATAGACACAAGTCCATAACCCATCTTAATTCCCTTTTGTGTCACCTTCTCACTCTGCCTCCGCTCCCTCCAAACTCTTTATCCCTTTACCTACTTACAAAGATTTATCTACCTGTTTTCTATTATATGTCTTTTATTTTCCTCTTAAATTACTTATGCTTTGGGTTTTTCATATAAGAGAAACCACGTGATATTTAAGCTTGCATATCTGATTTATTTCTACATCTATTTTTTCACAAATGACTTGTTTCTCCTTTTTCTGGCACAGTAGCCAGAAATGTGTAAATACCATTTTACTTATCCATTCATCTGATGGTGGACATAAAGGTTTTTCTCTTCTCTTCTCTTCTCTTCTCTTCTCTTCTCTTCTCTTCTCTTCTCTTCTCTTCTCTTCTCTTCTCTTCTCTTCTCTTTTCTTTCCTTTTTTTGGTACCGGGGATCAAATTCAGGACATTGCATTTGCCAGGAGGCACTTATTCCACTGAGCTGTATCCCCAGCACCCATAAAGTTTGTTTTCAAGATAAATTGTGTTGTTATAAACGTGGGTATGCATGTATCGTTGTAGTGTCATGTGTTTAACAATTTTGGGAAGATATCTCAAAGAAGAGTAGCTGGATTGAATGGAATTTCTGGTTTTAGTTTTTAAAGCATTGTCCATACAGATTTTTATAGTAGTCATACTAATTTACATTCCTACCAACAATGGAGGTGGGTTCCTATTTTCCTGCAGCCTCACCAGGTTTAGTTATTATTTGATTTCTTAATGAAAGTCATTCTTGCTGGAGTAAGAATCTCATTGTTGTTTTGTTGCATTCCACTAAGCGTCAGAAACATTGAACATTTTTTTCATATTTGTATTTGCTATTTGTACTACTTTTCCTGAAAACTATCATTTCATTTGTCAGTGTTTTGATTGCATCTTTTATATTGGGAAGTCCAATGTTTTGAGATATTTATATATTCTACATAAGACTGACTTATCTGAAGAGAAGCTGAAACAGTTTTATCACAGTCTGCAGACTGTCTCTTTACTTGGTTGTTTCCTTTGCTGTGCAGAAACTTTTTAATTTGATATGATCTTATTTTGACTCTTGATGTTATTTCTTTGTTCAGTTGGCTTCTCTTAGAAAGTCCTTGTGTTGTGCCTATGTCTTCAAGAGATTTATCTTTAAGCAGATTAACTCTTTCTGCTTTAACAGTTAGATGTTTCATTCATTTTGATTGTATTATAGTACCTGATGAGAGATACAGGTCTGGATTCAGTCTGGATTCAATCTTCTGCATGTGGATAGCCATTTCTCCCAAGACCATTTGTTAAAGAGGCTAGATAGTGAATGTCTGGAGTTAGTTTTATATCCTCTATTTTGTTTTATTGTTTTATATGTCTGTTTTTGTGTCAATATCATGCTGCCTTTATCACTGTTGTTTTGTATTATAACTTGAAATCTGGGGCTGTGAAGCCTCCTGCTTTGTTCTTGCCCAGGATTGCTTTTGCTATTCTGATCTCTTTTTGTTCCATATAAACTTTAGCATTGTTTTATTTAGCTCTGTGAGGACTGTTGTTGCTGTTTTGATTGAAGTTGCTTACATCTATAGACCAGGTATGCTAGTATGGCTATCTTGACAATATTCTTTCTACCTGTTGAGGAGGAGGGGTATCTTTCCATTTCTATTGTCTGCTTTGATCCCTTTTCTCA
This sequence comes from Dinomys branickii, assembly GCA_004027595.1. Lineage (NCBI taxonomy): Eukaryota > Metazoa > Chordata > Mammalia > Rodentia > Dinomyidae > Dinomys > Dinomys branickii. Next base: position 19,649 of record PVLD010020458.1, on the reverse strand, counting down.
GTACTGTACAGTAGTAACTCAAGTGTACAAACACTTCTTCTCACCAACAATTTAGTTCCTAAACAGAAGCATTTGGCAAAATTTTGCTTCTGTTTGCAAACTTTGCAGTGGGTAAGGGATATGACCATAGCCTTCTTCGCCACAATAGTGCAGTGAATTTAGGTACCACTGAGTTTTTGTTATGATCTTTCAATTTCTTTGTTAAATTAATTTCTACAGATTTCATTTTGCTTGACCCTATCTACAGATTTCATTTTGCTTGATCCTATTATGAATGATTTTGTTTCCCTAGTTTCTCAGTGAGTTCATTATTCAGGTATAGGAGTGCTATTGATTTTTGTGTGTTGATTTTGTATACTGTTATATTACTAAATTTGGTTATTAATTCTAGGAGGTTTTTGATGGAATATTTGAGTCCTCTAAGTAGAGGATCATGTGATCTGCGGTAATGACAATTGACCTCTGTTTCTATGCATATCCCTTTTGCTTCTTTCTTTTATCTGAGTTCTCTGAATAATGTCTTGAGGACTCTAATGAACAAGAGTGGTGACAGCAGATATCTTTGTCTTGTTCTTGATTTTAGAGGGACATCATCAGTGCTTCTACTGTGATGCTGGCAGCTGGCTGGTCAGAAGTGGCTTTCATTAAAGGCCTTTCTACACTGATTTTCTTCATGGTTTTTACCATAAGTAGGTATAGAATTTTATCAAAGGCCTTTTCTGTGTGTATTGATGATCATGCGATTTTTTTGAGAAAGTGCCTCACTATGTAGTTCAGGCTGGCCTTGAGATCATTATGTAGCTGGCATGGAACTCACAGCAATCCTTCTGTCTCACCCTCCCAAGTACTGGCATTACAAGCATGTACTACCAAGTCCGGTAATCGTGTGAGTTGTATCATTGCTTTTGTTTACATGTTATATTACATTTATTGTATATATTAAACTCTTTACATCCCTGGAATGAAGCCTACTTGGTTGTGATGTATGATAATTTGCTGATTTGTTGCATTCTGTTTTTCAGTATCTTGTTGAGGAATTTTGCATCTATGTCCCCTAAAGAGATTGGCCTCTAGTTGTCTTTATTTGAATCCTTTTCTGGTTTTGGAATGAGGATAATAACTAACAGAAATAACTTTGGAAGTACTCTTTTTCTTTTAAAAAAAGGTATACAAGATACTGTAATATGCATATACATTGTAAAATGACTACCACAAAGTAATTAGCACCTTTATTTCTTCACCATAGCTATTGTGTGTGTGTGTGTGTGTGTGTGTGTGTGTGTGTGTGTACCTAAAATCAAACCTTGCCAAATTTTAAACACAGAGTCCAGGATTATTAACAATAATAATCATGCTGAATATTAAATCTTCAGAATTTATTCATTCTTCATAAATGAATTTGTCCCTGCTTTGACCAACATCTACCCATTTCCTTTATATACAGAACCTGGACACCAATGTTCTACTCTACTTAAGGAACTTTTTTTGGTAGTTCCCTCGTAGAAGTGAGATTACATGATATTTGTCTTTGTATCCAGTATTCGTATCCAGTATTTGTCTTTGCTTCAGTTAGCATAATGTGATCCAAGTTAATCAAGGGAGATTTTATATATATATAATAGTTAAGATAGTTATACAGCTAGTTTCCCTTTTGATTTTATTAATTGTTCAAGGAATATTCATATTAAGTCTTTCCTGAAGTTTTTATAGATTTTAGCAGTAAAGCCACATGAATGTGGACTGATCGGGGAAGTTATATTAGTATTATTATCACTCCTTCAGTTTCATTGCTTCTTTTTGAATTATTTAGAGTTTTTAATATCATCTTGGTTCAGTTTTGATAATTCATGCTCATCTTGATGTCTATTCATTTTTCTTCAAGATTCTTCAGTTTATTGGAGTATAGTTTCTCATGGCAGGGGCTAATACCGGTTTGGATTTTGGTGTTCTGTTGTGATTTCACCTTTGTCATTTCTAATTTCAATGATTTAGGTGTTTTCCTTCTTTTTTCAGTAGTATTGGGTAAGGGGTTGTCAACTTTATGTGTTTTCAGGGGCAAGCTCTTTGATTCATTGAGTTTGATGTTTTTTAGTGTAAATTTCATTAATTTCTCCTCTGGTGTCTATAGTTTCCTTCCTTATACTAACTGTAGATTTGTGTTTCCCCTTCTGGGACGCTAAGTTGGATCAGTAGGTTGTTTGTTTGAGTTTGCTCTATTTTTCCAGTGTGGACAAGTTACAGGTGTAAATTTCCTTTGCCCGATGGCTTTCATTGTATCCCATAAGTTCTGATATAGTGTGCTGGCATTATAATTTGATTTTAGGAACTGTCTAACTTCCTTGATTTTTTTTGTGACTCATTGATTATTTAAGAATATATTGTTTGATTTCCATTCATTTAATAATTTCTGTGGTTCTTTTCCATTGATTTTTTAGTTCCACTGCACCATGAACTGATATTATGTGTACTATATCTTTGAATCTTTTTGCATTTTCTTACTCATGCTTTATGGGATAGTATATAGTTTACAGAAATTTTCATGTTCTACTCAGAAGAAAGTGTATTCTACTTTTGTTGTGTGGAACACTCTCTAGATATCTATTAGTTCCATTTGTTTAAAGTTTTGGTTCAACTCTGATATTTCTTTATTGATTTTTTTTAATGTAGTTGTTCTATTTCTAACTTTGGGGTATTAAAATTCCTCACTATAAATATGTTTATGTTCTTCTACTCTTTTGTGCTCAGTAGTGTTTGTTTTATGAATTTGGATGCACTAGTTTTGAGTCCATATTTGTTTATAATTGTTATCTCTTTCTGTTGAAGTTATCCCGTTGCCAGTATACAGTGAACTTCTTTGCCTCTTCTGATGAGGTTTGGTTTGAAGTCCAACTTCTCTGAATGAGACATAGAAGTTGAGGCCTCCAACTGAAGAACAAATGGAGGTTCAATTAAATTTGCCTGAAATTTCTATTATGGTTAAATGCCAGCCATTAGACAGATATTTATTTAGGTTGTAGTTCCGTTAGAATGCTTAGTCACATGAAATAGACTATTTTTTAGACCTATTCTAATATATGCATGTTTTTTAAATGTAAAAGAGTGATTCTGATGAGCATATTATCCAACTTATATGACAGGTCCATGATAGTAGTAAAGTACACGTTACTGAGAAGCCTTCAAAACTTCTACTATGGTTGTTGTATTTATTTGGTCTATGGTAATTTAAACCTGTAATATTTTTCACAGTATGTGATAATTATTAAATCTTTATTAGTGAATACTTTGTGCCAAAAGGATTTATATCAAATGGTAGCATATATTGGCTTGCTATTCAAATAAAATCATTTAGCATATAATGTGAAGGAAAAGCAACATACCAGTAACATACATGTTACTTTTTGTATACTAGAAAGGAGGGTAATACTAAATATTATTCTGAAGTTGTCAGTTGATTTATTCTGTACTTTAATAAATATTTTATGAATAAAATATTTCATTTTTGTTTTATAACTGCTAAATAAGTATAATTTATTTTTAAAGAGACAATTATCATACAAAGAAATACAAAATAATGATAACTAAGATAACATGTAATGATATATACTGTGACCAGCTTAATAGTTTTACTAAGCTAAAATATATTATGTTGATACTATATAGCATTATAGGCTCATAGGAATAGTATGTTAGTATTGAATTTCAGGGATCTGGCCACTAAGTTTTATAGCTTCTCTAGTTAATATATTTAATTATAGATTCATGACATACTGATCTCTGCAAACAGAAGAGATCAGTCAGGACAATAACAAAAAGAATTATTATAGCAAATATTATACATTTGTAAACACCTAAATTCTAAAGTATGTATTACAGCTTGCTAAATACAAATGTTAAAGATTTAAAAAGCAAGATAATATTTTACAGAAATTCTATTTTTAATATTGTTATAAAATTGTATTTTATATAGAGATTAATTTTCTAAATGAATATACTTTTTCTCTAAATCTAAGCATTTTGGTACATTTTACTGCCACAAGAGAAGTGGTCCGAGGTAAAGCATAATGGGTGAGGAGGAGAAAAGGGAAATAAATAGAATAAAGATGTACCCTGTGCAGGAAATAACCACCGCAATTAATGTAAACACTGCGGGGGATAACAGGAGCGAGCACTAATATTATCAACAAGAGTGAAAATGGGGTGGGGCGCTGGAGAAGGATCGGGGAGGGAGGAAAAGGGAAGGGGCTTAAAGAAGAAGCAAGCTGCGGTGTGTACAGGTCACCACTGCCCTAGATACTGGATACCTGCGTGAACTACAAACATGTACTAGTAAAATTTTAAAAAGTGGATTGAAGACCCTTTTGCTCCTATAAATATAATACAGGAAAGTATTTTTGTGAATTAATACCTCCACTGTGAACATAAATTGGTAACCGGGCCTATGAAGAAAGAATGCTCATGCTGACCTCTGGGGATCTGTGGACATTCATTCTGGACACTATTTTAGTGTGTTTTCTGAATGCAGTCATTCTCTTATCATCTCTGGCTGTGATACTTTTGCTACTTTCAGAGAGTTTGTTGTTTTCAACCTGCTGTATCATTTTATACGTTCTAATCAACTATATGAATTGAAGCTTTTCCTATTTCAGTTGTTAGGCTGTTTCCTGGTGGTCAAACTGATGGGAAAATAGGAAGGTATTGCAGTGACTTACTGAGGGGATCATAAATGATATCAACAAACAACTTTTCACCCATTTAATGATGCAGAAGGAAGAGGCACTTCTTCAATATGTATTTTCATTTTGATCAGGTACAATTTAGTATCTTCTACTATTCTCAAAATTATTAGTTAAAATATTGTCAGGATTGTCATAAAATTTTTATAGTTCATGTGGTTTTCTCTGTCTTTAAGGAACTTAGAGAAAAGATTTTATTTGGAATGTTTTCCTTCTTGTTATTATTCTGCTAGTATTTAATGCTGACCAATTCTTGAATGTAGGTGGCCATGCAAAAATTAGGTACTATATGTATCAAATTTTTACAATGACATATACATTATCTAAATAATGCTATTGATTAAATCTGGTCATTTATTACTATGTATATTAAATGTAACAAGCGAAGGATGAACGTGCAGATTGTTCTTCTTTAAAAATAGCTGATATTTTCAGATTATGATGTTTCCAAGTATGTATGGCAAAACTAGATTCTAAATCAAAATCCGAAAGACTGAAGTTGTTAATTATAATTTCACTGTACAAACGAGGCCTCAGAATGCTCAGTTTATTATTATTATCTCTTTCTTATTTGTCTTCTCCTCAATAGGTTTTAGCATCTCTGTCCGTAGAACTTTAATCATTTTCATATTACTCCCAATGAATGCCCTAAACCTCAGTTCATAGATGTTCTCAGTAATTTTTAGACAATTCTAGAAAATACAGATGATCAGATATTGTTTATAGTTTGGAAAGATGTAGTCCTACCTTCAACAAGCTCTTATTTAGAAATAACTGGGAAAATACATGTGAGACAGTATAGTAAAATTAGATAATATCTTAAAGATGTAGGTTTAATAGACAGTAAATAAATAATTTTTATTTTTTATCTTAAAAGAACGAAAAATATTAACAAACAGCTATTTACAAAGTAGCACAAGAATAGTACGAGCAAAACTGAATTACAGACAAGGTGACAGGGAATTAAAAATGGTTGTATTACATATTGATAACTTCAAAGCATAGACTAAGGAAAACAAATATACGCATGCAAGATTGATCAAACAACTAATCATTAACCGCTCCTTACAATAAAGTGACAGAAGTCAGTAGTACAACTATGTTAGCTATCCTGTATATACATACATACATAACTATCCCTTTCTTCCTTTTTTCTTTCCTTTCATCTCAGTTGCTCTTTGCTTTTGAGAAGTTTCCTTTCATTTCACAATGTTTATCATGCCTTCTAATTTATATTTACACTTTAAGGTTCTTACACTAGTGATACAATACATTGCTTAAACATGCACATCTGATTTATTTCAGTTATGAGTATGGTCTCTAGTTGTGACCATTTACCTATAAAAGCCTCAAGAATGTCTTTCTTTATATCTGAGTAATATTCCATTATATAAAAATGCCACAATTTTTTTTATCCAATGCTCAGTGGATGGACATTTGGGTTGCTTCCACAATTTAGCTATTACAAATTGTGTCACTATGAACATGGGTGCACATGTATTGATGTGATATGATGTTTTCAGGTATTCTGGGAAAATACCCAGAACGGGAATAGCTGGGTTGGATGGGACCTCTAGACGAAGTTTGCTGAGGAATCTCCAAACTGATTTCCACAGTGGTTTCACCAGTCTGCATTGCCACCAGCAGCGGAGAAGAGTTCCGTTTTCTCTACAGCCTCACCAGCATTTGTTACTGGTTCATTTCTTAATGATAGCCATTCCTACTGGGGTGAGGTGAAATCTCAGTGTTGTTTTAATTGGCATTTCTCAAATGACTAATGATGTTGAACATTTTCTCATGTATTCATTTTCCATTTGTATTTCTTTATCTGAGAAGAACGTATTCATCTCAGATGCCCATTTTAGGATTGGGTCTTTGAACTTGGGGAGGTTAATGCTTTTTAATTCTTTGTATGTTCTAGGTAAAAGACTTTTGTCTGAGGGACAGCCAGCTAAGATTTTTTCCAATTTGTGGGATTTCTTTTTACTCTGCTGGTGATTTCTTTAGATGCGCAAAATCTTTTAGGTAAGATGAGGTCCCAGTTGATTCTTGAAGTATTTCCCTTGTGGTTTGGTTTTTGTTCATGAACTCTCGTGTAGCCATATGTCGTCAAGATTTTTATCTACTTTCTCTTCCAATAGATTCAGCGTTTCTGTTTTAATATTGAGATCTGTGGTCCATTGTGAAAATGGCCATACTACCAAAATTGTTGTACAGATTCAATGCAATTCCCATTAAAATACCATTAGCATACCTCACAGATCTAGAGAAAACATGCCTTAAGTGCATCTGGAACCAGAAGAGACCCAGAATAGCAAAAGCAATCCTGGACAACAACACAAGTCAGGTGGAATCACAATCCCTAACCTGAAATTATACCACAAAGCTACCGCACTAAAATCAACCTGTGGCTAAAAAACTGACCAGAGGATCAATGGAACAGACTGGAAGATGCAGCCACAACCACAAACACACTCAGCCACCTAATAATTGACAAAGGGGCCAAACAAGCTCACTGGAAGAATGGTAGCCTCTTTAATAAATGGTGCTGGAAAAATTGGATTGCCACTTGCTGAAGACTGAAAATAGACCCAAGTCTATCACTATGCACCAAACTCAAGTCAAAATAAATAATATTTAAAAAGTCCAGGTCTATCTCAAGAAAAACAATATTTGTCATAATGTCCTATTAGAAATAAATCTAAGTTCAGTATGATAGGACAAATATCCAGAAGATAATTGTTATGGAAAATAAAGACAATCTGAGAAGTTGCTGTGCACTTAGGGAAATGATGTCCATATAAATTAATCTCATTTGTACTGGAGAACTATGGAGTTATTATTAACTTTATTGTTATTGAATGTTTTTTTCACGTTGTCAAACAAAAGGAAGTCTTTGTGAGTCTTTTTGATTGGTTCTTTAGTGCCCATGTGGACCTAAGTCCTGAACAGACTAAGCACGCAACAGAGTGCAAATCAGTTGATGCAAGTTTAATGTAAGTGAGCAGAAAAGACATTCTTTAGAAATTATTTCCAGTTATGTTTAAAATATCTGAGGTTATAATTTAATGAAACAACTGAACCTTGTGAGGCATTATTATTTTTGTGTCAGTAAGTAGATTTATCTATCAATCAAGAAGTGTTGTAAGGAGTAGTGAGGGCAAAGAAAAATGAGTAGAAAGCCTTGAGACCTGCAGAAAAGACCTGTGCACTTCACAGTATTTAACGACTGTTCCTGGGAAGGTTTTGGTGACTGCTAAATTACTGTCATTAGTAAAAAGCAACTGAGAAAACAAATTCAAAATGGGATACTGTCATTTTCAGCAACACTGAAGAACCTAGAGAATATCACATCAAATGAAGTAAGTAGTGCTAGAAAGGCAAAGAGAACATGATCTCATCCATAGGCAGATTTAAAGAGACAGATCTCATTAATCAAAGTAGAGAATAGAGGAGAGGTAACCACAGCTGAAGGAAAGCAGTGAGGAGCAGTTATAGGAGAGAGGGCCAATGTGTACAGAGTAGGTGGAAAAAGTATACAGTGCTGTCCTACTCTGCAATAGAGGACCCAGATATTTTATTGGGTATATCAAAAAAGCTTGAAGAGAGGATTTTAAATGTTCTCACCTTCTAAAACAATAAATATATGAGATGGAGGATATACTACATACTATGATTTAATCAGTATGCTGTAGATACGTATATATCACTGTGACTAATAAATATGTACAATTGGTAGATGTCAATGAAATTTAGAAAAAAGAAAACAATATACTCTTGTAATTATATTCAGTAAAATACAAAATAAAATATACTCTACTATATTGTTATTATTATTATTATTATTATTATTATTAATTTTAAAGATAAAAAAGTGGAGACATAGAAACCAGGATAACACAAAAACAATAAAGAAAATACAAAATTATAGAGAATATAGTTGGGAATTAGCACTGGATGCTGTATTACATAATGTTATCTTTGCATTTGTTAGTGCGAAAACAATAAAGGAAATACAGAATTATAGAGAAGATAGTGAATTATCACTGGATGCTGTATTACATAATGTTATCTTTACATTTGTTAACACATAAACACTAAAGGAAAAACAAAATTATAAAGAAGATAGTAGGGAATTAGTGCCGGATGCTGTAATTAATGATTTTTTCACATTTGTTGCTCAGTTATACAGATGATTGTGTGTTTGATTAATCAGTTTTCTCCACCCTCATCTCTGTTGTTTTCCCACCCAATCAGTCATCTTCCCTCTGATAGTAATTGTATTATTTTTCCTTTTTTTTTGGTTTTGGTTTACTTACTCCCTCAGGCCCTTACACTGGGGAGAGACATGGCTGTTTCTAATTATACTGTAACAAACATGGTGTGTACAGATTGCTATGGCAGGAGGTGGAAAAGCACCCATCCTCAAAGATGGTAAATTGGCAGGGAACCAGATTTACTATGGTCAAGTCCCCACTGACAAGCCCTCAAGGCCATCAGGGGTCTGGTTGAGTTGGGGTTACCCTGCAGGCTGCCAGGCTCCTCCTCAGTGCAGCTTGTTGAGAGGCCTGGTTGAGTCCTCAGGGCCGCCCCCACAGACCTCCATGGTCAGCCTCAAGGCTCTCCCAGGGCTGGGTGCAAGGCACTCCTGGAGGCTCAGTCAGGTCTACAGGGTCACCCCCATGGACTGCCAGGCTCCGCCCTGTCGAGGTGCTCCCAGGGCCTGGTCCAAGTCTCTCCCGGATACCCAGGCTGGTCCATGGAGTCATCCCCATGGACCACCAGGCTTCACCCTGTCAAGGTGCTCCTGGTGCCTGGTCCAAGGCACTCCCAGAGGCCCATTCAGGTCCACGGGGTCGCTGCCATGGACCACTTGGACTCTGTCCCATCGAGGTGCTTCCATGGCCTGGTCCAAGGTGCTACTGGAGGCCCAGTTTAGTCCACAGGGTCACCCCCACGAACCACAGGGCTCCGCCCCATCACCGTGCTCCCAGAGACCTGGTCCAGGTCTTCAGGTTTTTCATGTAGTTCAGAGGGAGCTCCCCTCCCTTCTCAGGCTTCTGAGCTCCCCGTCAGGGTTCCCAGAGTTCCCTCCTAGTCCCCTAGTGTCTCACTGCATGCTGCCTACGACTCCCTGGAGGCTATCCCCACCCAGCCAGAGCACCGAGACTGCACTCCAGCTCCGGGTCTCCACCTCCTCTCACCTCCCAGTGCCACCTCTCCCCACCTCCCACAGCCAGGCATTGAGTGCATCCAAGATGCTGGGCACAAGTGGTGTGAGGTCTTCCGCTTCTATGCTCACTGAAGTCATCCAGGGTGTGCACGAAGCTTAGTTATTAGTTCCAGGACAGAATTGGAGGATTTTCTTGGGTCTTCTGTGTAGAGTATGCTGTTGTCTCCTGTACTCCAGGGCTACCACTTTTTGTGTGGTTTGTTGCTATGGGTTCATACAAGGTTCACATATGCAAGCAGTATGGAGTCCTTCCTGGTGCTCATATTGGCAGTTTAGGGTGAGTCCTGAAGCCCGTGGACTCATCCCGATGCTGTTGGAAACAGGTGGTGAGTGTGCAGGCTGCCGAGACTCAAGGTGCTCACAGAGGGAGTTTGGGGTGGGAGCTGAAACCTGGTAACTCAGCTCGTGCTTCCTGCATGGTGTTGGAGTGAGAAGGGCATGGGGCTGTGTGATCCATTTCCATCTGCAGCTCTCTCTTGCTGTTGTGCTCCAGTTCCTGTTTGTTCCTTGGCTGGATCCCTGGGAATTGCTGTGGCCCTGGGGTCACTGCCACTGCTCTCTGCTGCTCTCTTCTGGTAGTTGTTCAAACATTGGAGAGATATGGGGCCACAGCCTAGGAGCAGGAATAGAACTGGGTGTGTTGAGCTGTGTACTGATTGCTTTGACTCTGCCTTGTCTTATGTTGCTACGTTACAGTGTCTGGGTGGTGACCCTCTGGTAGGCCTCCTCCCAGCTACCCATCTGTTCACCATCTTCCCAGACATTTTTCTTGGAGAGGTTTGAAAATGTTCTCTGTGAGAGTTTGAATTCTTATTTCGAATCCTTTGATGCTGGGCATAAGTAGTGTGAGTTCTCCCCCACTTGTGCTCATTGTGGTAGTTGAAGGTATGTACTAAATTTAGTTATTAGTTTTGGGAGACAATTGGAGGAGTTTCTCAGGCCTTAGAATATGTTTCATTTCTTGATCTCCAGGACTGCTGTTTTTCGTATATCTTACCTCTGACCACTCTCGCTGACTCGTAGCTGTTGTTCCTCTTCTAGGTCATGAGTCTAGGGATGGAGGCCAAGGGAGAGGGATCCCAGGGCTGGGGGGGAGCTGTGGGGTCCAAGGCATCTCTGTGAGCCCTGGGCAGCAGGACTGCATGGTCCTGCAGGTCCTGTGGTGGCTCCCTGCCCCCCGCTGAGTCCCCATGACCTTTCTGGTGGCCTTGTCCATGCTCCATAGTGGGTCCATGCTTGGCGGTGCCCTTTCCTGCACCTCACAGTGGGACCATGCCCAGCCACGTACCCAGGTGGGACCACACCCAGTGACAACCATGCATGCACAAATGGTCGCTTTATAAACCACAGCAGCTCCAAACCCATCCAGCGGTGGCTTTGGATGTCGTGGCTGTGCCATGCCAGGTGGCTCCATGGACCCAGCCCTGGTGTTGGGCCTGCCCCTGCCTGGAAGTGGCTTTGTATGCCACGGCTGGACTGTGGGTAGTTCCGTGCACAATTGCAGCAGGTCTGTAAGCTGTGGCGGAGCTGCCCGGCATTGGCTCTGCCCCCGCCCAGCACTGGCTTTGTGCCCCATCCCATGGCTCATACCTCTTGAGTTTGACTCCATGTTGCTGGACTATGTTTCCCAGTTCACAATGGAGAGCAAGATGTGGTCTCTAGTCCAAAGTGGGAGGTGCCATGGATCCTCCAGATGTCTGGGTGCACTTATCGCCATCTTCCTGGAAGTATATACCCTAATAATAAACTCATATATGATTATATTACCACAAAAATGAGTTGTTTTCATCTGTGTATAATTATCAATCAACATACATATGCAGCATTAATGTGGTGAGAAAACTTGTACTTTATACAATTCATCTTTCTTTGCCAGTGTACAAAAGACTATATTACCATTTAATATTAAATATCACATAAAATTTACTTACTGCTCTTGTTAGGTGGTTCCTTAGGTAAACATTGTCATGATTTTAGAAATATTTTCTTATTAGATAGTGCTTTCTAATATGTTTCTACATTTTATCATAATAAGAAAAACTGACTCCAAAAGTCAAATTTTTTTCCAGGACATTTGATTTTCAAAAAAGTTCTAGCAAAATAAAGTGCCATCAGAGCTCTTCCAGTTTACTATTTTCATAGTAAGCTTTCAGATTGTCTCCATATAACTCATAATTTTGCTTCTTTGATTCATGAGCAGTTTGCATTTCTGGTTCATCAAAATTTTCATGCTTGTTCATTAATTTTTTCTCTTACATTTTTTTCTTTCAATATTATCATTTTTTATTCTAGAAAGGAAAAGAATAATAAACAACAAAGACAGAGCTGGGGATTTAGCTCAGTAGCATAGCACCTGCCTGGCAAGTTCAAAGTCCTGAGTTCGATTCCCAGTACCACACCCCCCCCAAAAAAAAACAACAAAGACAAAAACAAAACAGCACAAAAACACACACACACACACACAATAGTTAAGGTAATTATGCTGCTATGTTCTATGGATTTACGGAGAGGAACAGTTAATGTTTAATTGATCAATCTTACATTTTCTTTTTGTGTGATTGGCTTATATAATTATTGAAATCAAATTATTTTTAATTTTTAATTGATACATAGTGTTTGTATGCATTATCGTATATGATACTTTCATACCTCTAAATAATGTGTAATGATCAAATCAGGTAGTTAGCATATCCATTATCTTATTATTTCTTTATGTTTGAAGAGTTTCCTACTCCTGTCTGTAGTTTTTCATAAAACGCAGTGCAATTTTTTCATTAGTCTAAATAGTATAGATTATTAGCTAAAAATACTCCTTCTGGGTTTGTGATTCTTGGTTTTGTTAGATCATTAATTTATTAATAATTTTATTTCATATTTTGTGAGATTTTAGGAAAATTTGACAAAAAATTTTTCATAATCCTTACAACATGAATCATTGAATTTAAAAAGTATTGGGTTAAATAATATTTTTTCATTACTTCTTGCTTCCACCTAGAAAAGAGGAATCTCTTAAATACTTTTACAGTATGTTCTCAGACAGGCAGTAGATATTTAAAGATGTAGTGTTTACAAGTCATTTTATGGGGTATCTGGGATGACCCCTACAACTCTTTTCCTACTAAATCTGAACCACTTCTTCCAACTTCCACATTAATGCTGCACATATGAAACAACCTATCTGCTGCTGACCACTGAGCTCAGCTGTTTTCTCAAATTTGCATGATATCAAGTGAGCCTCAAAGTAGCTACGCACATGCAGAAATAAAAGCGTGGAAAAAAAAAAAAAGAAAGGAAAGCGTGAAGGAGCCGTGCAGAGAGATGTGTGGAGAAGGGGCAGCAGCCATGCTTTCCACCCGGTGAAGGCTCGCCAGCTTTTGGACCCAGCGCATCTTCAGAACTTTCCCAGTGCGTTAGGAACATGTTGTGTGAATAATCTCATGCTTATTTAAAACAGTTTAGTTTTATGTGTGTTTTACATAAAGACATCTGGACAGAAACATTAAGAGTACCTGGGATTTTAAATGAAGAATGGTGACATTCAAGTCACAGTCTTCCGAGTAAAATAGCACTTTACAAGTATGTGTACATTGCTTTTTGTTTAATTCCTGACATTTAATCAACTACACATAACCAGTGTGTTCTAATCTTTTGAACTTAGGCTGTGAATCTGTGCTATTTGAGCGAAAGTGGTTTCCATTTTGAGAATTTTTCTAAAGATAATTATCTAACTTATAAAGACAAGGTAAGAGAAGCATACATTTATTTTCATAAATATTTTCATCGTTTTGTGCCTGGACTAAAAACACTGGTAGAATTTTTTAAAAATGAAAATCAAAAAAGTCAGTAGCCTTAGCAACAAGACCCCAACTACTGAGTGGGTATAGAATAAACTTTATTTTCTTGTGTATGGCAAGTCTATGTACTTTTACTGACTGGATGAGTGAACTGTTGAATATAGTTATAGATGGGTGAACAACTTAGTATGAAAGAGAGGCATTGATTTGTCTCTTAGAAAAATAAAAAAACTCATATTTCTTGAAGTTATAGATTTAAAGGTTCCTTTCTTCAAACTTTTAACACTCATATCATACTTTTTCGTGATTGTGTTTCTTTAGAATCAATAACTTCTTATGCTCTCTTACCAAGGATGGAAAATCTGTTAGGGTCCTCAGTGATACAACAACTCGCTTCAGCGAAGTGCTGTAGGTTGCCACAGCTGTATCCCATTGTAGCATAGTTTGTTTTTGTCTGTTTTTATCATTGCACTGTACACTTCTAGAACACAGGATTCTTATTTTCCTCATTCATCCATGGGTGATTAATTTCCATTTATTTCTTTATGTATCTCATAAGATTATGTTGCTATTATTTAGACATTTACTTTTAGATAGTCTAATAACTAATTGAATATAGGCCTCTCTCAGCAAATTTAAAAGATAAGTAAAAGTCAGGGTATGGGCTTCTTGGTATCTGTAGTTATGGCAGAGGTTTTTATTCAGCTAAGCACTGTGATGTATTCTGAATGAAGACAACAGTTTAATTGCTGTTGTAAACATATATGGCATAAGACTTCCTGTTTGTGCTTCAACTTAGGTGAAAAAAAATGCAGTGCCTTTGTGAAACTATAACACAGGATTAGCCATTACTCAGACATTTAAATTTTACGTCATTGCTCATAGAAAAGTAGCATCTGATTCAACACTGTAAGTTTAATGGTTTCTTAAATGACATTTTCCTGGATTGGTTTGTAAGAATATTTTACAGGAAGGAGATAATGCATTTCTTGATTATGTCAACTTTGATATTTATAATGAATCAGTGAATGTCCCAAATTTGTGTGAGAGAGTATGTCTGAGAGATTAAAGAAATAAATTCTATTTTAGTGAAAGAGTCTATCATTTATAAAACATACTTATGTTGGGTTCTTTCCCCAAGGTTAGTAGATATCAATGAATATGTGCTCTAAACCATTTTAATGTATTCTGAACAACCAACTGCTTGCAGGGTGTTAGCCACTGCACTACATAGAGATCAAGGTTATTATCTGAGAAATATAAAATATGAGTATATTCAAGACTACATTTTCAAAGTAGTACTATTTAGAGATTATAATACATACATATAGTCTATAAAAATAAGATATATTGAGTATTATAGGAGGTCTGTACAGACTCTTAATTTTTTGGCTGCTTCTTATAACAATGTAAGTTCAGCAAGGCTTTCTTCAAATAAAATTTATTTTTATGTGATTTTGAATTTTAAATGAAGTTTGTATATTTAATATTATGTTCATAAATTTACCCTTTGTTTGAATATTTGAACATTTTTCCCCATTTCCTAGTACCTATTATACATTTTGGTCCTTATGTACACTTTTGCTTTCTCACATCGGAGAAACATGCAATAGCTAAACATATATGTCCCATTTATTTCACCTAAGAATGCAGTCTCAAGGTGCATCCATTTAGCTGCAAGTGTCTAAAGCTTTCATTCAAATGAGAAGGGGAGCAAGGGGGTGAAGGTAGAAAGAAAAGATGGGACAAAAAAGAATAGAAGAAAAAATGGAAATAAAACTTTTGTAAATTAAGAGGAAGAGGGGGTTGAAGAGAGGGGAAGGAAATGGGACAAAAAGAAAAACAAGTTGTACCATGTGCAGGTACAAGTGCCTTCTGATCAATGTTACCATCGTGTGTATGGAAAATGTACCAATAAAATGAAAAGTTTCAAAAAATACATTTACCCTTTCTTGAAAATTAACACACATACTTTTAAAATCTCCTATTTTTCAGTAAAATAATATTGATGAAAATCACTTGAAGTTCTTTAAAAGTGATCTTCAAAAAAAACTAACATGTCTTGAATATGCTAAGGTAAAAACTTAAGAATGAGCAAACTCTGTTCCTGTAAAAGCACATCAAAGAGAAAAAACTGCTATTTCTGATGTTTTACTATTTAAAATGATTTTATTTTATTTATTTATTTATTTATTTTTTGCAGTACTGGGAATCAAACTCAGGAACTTGCACCTGCCAGGCAGGCATTTATTCCACTGAGCTATATCCCATCCCTAAAATGATTTTAATTATACTTATTTTATAGTTATTTTGAGCACAGGTTTGGAATACCTGTCATCTGAGAATGTATGACTTGATGGTTAAGAATATAATTACTATATTTCTTAAGACTTTAAGACTATTTGTAAATGTCCACTATAAACTTTAAGAAAACAATATTGATTTTCAAGTTGATGTGGTGAGATTTTCCTGATATTAATTTTCCATATCCTCTAATCCAAAATAAAGAAAAAGATTCCATAGTAGAAAAAGATAAATCAGTTACTGTCAGCTGTTATTCTGTGGATTCTCAGTTCCATATCCACTCTGTTTTATTCTGCTTGGCGATATCCAAGAATGAGCTTACGAACATTTTATTTTCAGTTTGCATATTACTAGGTTTTACCAATAGTAATATCGGTTATGGTAGGAAGAGAGACTTCTCTTCATTCTTGCAGTGTGGTATTTTGTGCACAGAAGCTGATGTATTAGTGAGATGTGTTTGTGACAGGAGAAGGGGAGTGTTGTGCATGGCCATTTGCCTCTACTCATAACTCTGAATTTAGGGATTGGTTGTACCTTTTGCTCTAAATTCCTTCATTTTTCTCCTACAAATTTAGGGATATTAAAGTAATCTCTTAAAGTAATTTTTTCCTCCTTTTAGTTGTCATCTTTTATTTCTTCATTATTATTATTGTTATATGTTTGTGACACATAATAATTACATCCACCTTGGGAACTGGTACACACACATATTGCATCTTGATCATTTTTACTCCTCTTTCTATCAGATCCTCTTCCCATACACACAAAATAATTATTAATATTAGTTTTGTTGTACAAATTACAGGTTCACTTTTTGTTTCATGACTGAACTCTGGAAACAGGGTTTCTTATTTAAGTTACCCTACTTAATATATACAACGTAAGACACTTACTTGTTGAATGATATAACATTTCATTATAAAATTAAGTATAGAACATAAGAACATATAAGAGATAATTAAAATGGTAATCAACATTGTCTAAAGTCCATGAAATGAAGACAAAAATGTGAGTTGGAGATTTTGTGTGTGGCTTCTATAACTATGTTTAAATCTATATTAATGTAAGCAGGAAAACCAGAATTAGCTATGATGCAGATGTGTCAATTTAAAAACAGATATGGTTAATATATTAAGTATTCTAAATAAAAAATAGACAGTACACTAAGCCATACAGGTAATGTCAACAAAATATATAAACTGAAATAAATATCAAAAAGAAATGATAGAAATAAAACGAGTAACAAAAGAAAAGAGTACATTGGCCTGGCTCCACTGCATATGCAGCACAGCTGAGGACAGAGTCAGATGTTGAAGACAAGTGAGTAGAAAGTTATTAAATGAAGTGTAAAGTAGAAAAAATAGCATGACCAGAACTTGATATAAAAGTACTGTTAGAACAGTATCAGAGGGTAGAAAATATCAGTAA
This sequence comes from Dinomys branickii, assembly GCA_004027595.1. Classification (NCBI taxonomy): domain Eukaryota; kingdom Metazoa; phylum Chordata; class Mammalia; order Rodentia; family Dinomyidae; genus Dinomys; species Dinomys branickii. Next base: position 2,157 of record PVLD010020458.1, on the reverse strand, counting down.
TTACAATCATAGAAGAAGAAATAGAATGTGGCAGAAGAAATATTTCATGTAATAGTGATAAAAATATTTACATAATTGTAGACACACCATACCAAGCATAGATCCAAGTAGCTCAGTCCACCAGAAAATATAATTAAATCACAAAATGTGGAAATATACCATATTAAAATTATAGAAAAATTACAATAAAGATATTTATTATAGCAAGTCAACTTGAATTATATTTTGGGCAGTCAATTCACTACAAATTGATATTTCACATTAAAGATTTTGTAGTTTTCCCAATGTTTTGGAAAAAGATAAAATTTCAGAAAAAAGTAAAAGATGAGAAGTCTCAAAGGAAGTATGTCAGAGAACAAGACAAAGATAACAATTCATCATACTTTTTGTTTTTGTCTTATTTTTCTCATTGCTCAGTCAAAATACAGGACACTCACATCTTAACTGAGAAGTTTATTTTGGCTTACAGTTTGTCCAGGATTTAGTCCATTGTCGGTATTCTGTAATGGAAGTGGGGCATGCAGTGAAGAAACCAGCTCCTGATTTGGAAGCAGGAAAAGAGACAGAGAGAGAGACACAGAGAGAGAGAGATCAGGGAAGAAAGGATAAGAGATAATCCCTCTAGACCAAGCCTGACCCTCTAATCAGGCATCACCACTCAATATCATGTTTAGCGATAAACTCTTTAATAGACTAATTCAGCGATGAGCATCGGATCCCCATGATCCAGTCACCTCCCAAAAGTCCCACAGGTGAGTGCTGGGGCTTGGTAGGGAACATCTATAAATGAACCGTAACAGTTTTGTCTTGTTTTGTTTGAGACAGGTTCAACCTACGCAGCCCAGGTTGGCATTGAATTTGCTATGTAGGCCCAACCAGCGTTCAACTTGTGACCCTCCTGCCTCTGTCTCCTGAGCACGGGTGTTTGCCGCTCCTCTGCACTCATCACACTTTTTGTGAGACACAATGCAATTAACATAAGAATGTAGTGAAGTATTTAAAGTGTTAATATAAAAAGCTCTCAAACTAACATTCTATATCCAACATAATTATTCTGGCAGAACTATCCTTCCTAAGCGAGGAACAAAAAATGAGTTTCTGACAAATATAATAATAGAATTTACTGTCAGCTGACCTGCCATGTAAAACTATTAAAAACTAATGATACTAACCTCTAATGAGGATTCAGAACAAGAAGAACTTTCATTCATTTCTGGTGAGAATACAATATGGGATAACTTTTTTTGAAGACAATTTGGAAGGGCAATTTCTTATAAAATTAATGCAAAAGCTTACCAAACTATGGAGCAATGACAGTTCTAGTTATTGATCTAAATGATTTGAATACTCATTTCTATAAAAATCCTCTCTGTATGCCTTTTTACATAATCACCAAAAGCTGGAAACAATCAATGTGGTTTAAGTAAGTGAATAAATAAATGGTTTATCTATAAAGCAGAAAACTGCTCAACACTAAAAAGGTAGCAGCAATCCATAGAAAAAACACATGAGTAATAACTGCATATTGCTAGATGAAAGAAGCCAATATAAAATGATTGCATAATTTATGATTCTACCTATACGTAATATTAGAAAAGCTAAAACTGTGGGAGAGTAAGCACCTTAGTGGCTTCAAAGTTTTGGGGAAGGATGGTGTTGAGAATGTAGAATTTAAAGATCTTACTGATACAGGAAAATAAATCTCCCAACCTGAATGATATCAGATGAGTTCATGTTCTCTAAAACCGAAGAATGAATTTTAGGAACAACGGAGGTTAAGAGCAGAATATATTTATTGAGAGAAAAGAAGCTTCTGTCCAAGAGAGGGACAGAAGGGGGGCCCGAGTGGGTTGCCACCGACTCTGTCTTTTCCGGGGACTTTATAGGGAAAAACCATGAGGTAAGGCGGGTCCAGGGTAGGGGAAATGGACAACACCATGGTCCACCAATAAGATTACAGGTTCCACATCCTTAGTCATTCGAGAAATGCAAATAAAAACAACATCGAGATTTCATCTCACCCCAGTAAGACTGGCCAGTATGAAAAAGTCATCCAATAACGGATGCTGGCGAGGCTGTGGAGAAATAGGGACTCTATTACACTGCTGGTGGGAATGCAGACTGGTGCAACCATTGTGGAGAGCCGTTTGGAGATTT
>PVLD010020457.1:0-33877 GCA_004027595.1 Dinomys branickii | reverse complement strand
GGCCTATAGTTCTCTTTCTTGGTTGGGTCCTTCTCTGGTTTTGGTATCAGTATGATACTTGCCTCCCGAAACGTGTTAGGGAGAGTTGCTTCCTTTTCGATTTCATTGAAGAGTTTGAGGAGTGTTGGTATTAGATCTTCTCTGAATGTTTTGTAGAATTCTGCTGTGAATCCATCAGGGCCTGGGCTTTTCTTAGTTGATAAGTTTTTTATGACATCTTCAATCTCATTAATTGATACTGGGTTGTTCAGGATTTTTGAGTCTTCCTGACTCAATTTTGGTAATTTGTACGTTTCCAGGAATCTGTCCATTTCTTCTGAATTTTCTAGCCTATGGGAGTAAAGATTTTCAAAGTAGGTATTAATGATCTCTTGGATTTCTGTGGGATCTGTGGTGATTTCATCCTCTTCATTACTTATTGCATGAATTTGAGTTCTTTGCCTTCTTTTTTTGATAAGGTTGGCTAGGGGTTTATCAATTTTATTTATCCTTTCGAAGAACCAACTCTTTGATTCACTTATTTTTTGTAGAGTTTTCTTCATCTCAATTGCATTAATTTCTGCCCTGAGTTTTATAATCTCCTCCCTTCTTTGGGCTTTTGGTTTGGTTTGTTGCTCTTTTTCTAAGAGTTTGAATTGTAGCATTAGGCTGTTTGTTTGCTGTCTTTCTATTTTCTTTAAATATGAGTTCATTGCTATAAATTTCCCTCTGAGGGCTGTCTTCATTGCATCCCGCAGATTCTAATAGGTTGTACTTGCATTTTCATTTATTTGTAGGTATTTTAAAATTTCTTCTTTAACTTTTTGTGTGACCCATTGGTTATTCAGGCGGTTGTTGTCTAATTTCCAAGTGTTTATGCGGTTTTTGGAGTTCCCTTTGTCATTAATTTCCGGTTTCATTGCACTGTGATCAGATAATATGCATGGGATAACTTCAATTCTTTTGCATTTAGGTAGATATGCTCTATGGGTTAGAATGTGGTCAATTTTAGAGAAAGACCCATTGAGAAAAATGGGTATTCTGATGTTGTGGGGTGGAACACTCTGTATACATCTAAGTCCATTTGTTCACACTTTTGGTTCAGGTCTGTTATTTCTTTGCTGAGTTTCTGTCCCGTTGACCTGTCTCTTTGCGTCAGAGTGGTGTTTAGGTCCCCCATTAAAATAGTGTTATTAGTTAGTTGATTTTTCACGTTTGTTGAGACTTGAGTTGTAAAGTTTGGTGCTCCATTGTTTGGTGCATAAATATTTAGGATTGTTATCTCTTCCTCTTGCAGCTTTCCCCTAACTAGTATATAATGGCCTTCTTTATCTCTTTTGATTGTTTTTGGTTTGAAGTTTACCTGGTCTGCAAACATAATAGCTACCCCTGCTTTTTTCTGGGGACCTGTTGCATGGAGAGTTGTTTTCCATCGTTTAACTTTCAGCCTGTGGATTTCCTTTTGAGTAAAATGTGTTTCTTGTATACAGCATATCGTTGGATTGTGTTCCTTAATCCACTCTGCCAATCTTTTCCTTTTGACTGGCGAATTGAGGCCATTTACATTAATGGTTATAATGGTTATATGTTGGCTTATTCTAGTCATGTTATTTACTTGTTGTTGTTTTCCTTCTTTTGCTGAATGTTTACTTACTTGTTCTGTGTAGGGGAGTTGTTTCTATCGTTGTCCTTGGAATTGTGGTCTCTTTTTTCTCTGTCTAGAATATCTTTTAGTGCTTTTTGCAATGCTGGTTTGGCACTCATGAAGTTCTTCAGTTGTTCTTTGTCGTGGAAATATTTTATTTCTCCATTGAATTTGAAGGATAGTTTTGCAGGATACATCAGTCTGGGTTGGAAGTTGTTTTGTCTTAGAATCTGCAATATCTCGCTCCAAGGTCTTCTTGATTTCATGGTTTCCGTTGAGAAGTCTGCTGTGATTCTGATGGGCTTTCCTTTATAGGTGATCTGTTTCTTTTCTCTAGGAGCTTTTAATATTGTGTTCTTTTGCTGGATATCTGGGATCTTGACTAGTATATATCTGTGTGTGGTTTTCTTTGGATTATGGATCGTTGGGATTGTATATGCCTCGATTAACTGTACTTCAGTATCTTTTACCTTGTTTGGAAAATTTTCTGTTATTATTTCAGCAAATATTCTTTTTATATCGTTTGTGTGGTCTGCTGTTTCACTGACTCCTATAACTCGAATATTATGTTGTTTTGCCTCATCTTGCAGCTGTTGGATTGATTTTTTTTGGGTGTTTGATGATTTTATGAGATCCTTCCTTTGACGCTCATAGGCTACCATGCTGTCTTCAAGGTCTGAAATTCTATCTTTGGTTTCATTTAAGCGGTTTTACAAGCTTTCAATGGAAGTTTTCAAATCCTGGCAATCTCTTTGGACCTGTTTCATTCTTGGTAATTCATTCCTAAATTGCTCTTGTAACGTTTCCATTTGTTTCCTACTTTCTTCTAATCTTTTATCTGTTTCTTCTCTATGTGTACGGAACATTTCTTCCATTATAGTTTTCAGTTCATTTTTTGTCTGAGAGGTTATTGCAGGTATGTGGCTTATTTCTGCTTTAAGCTCTTGTATGGCCTGTTGGAGTTGTTTCAGTGTTTCAGATGTAATCGTTTCAGAATTTGCAGGTATGTGGCTTCCTAGTTCCCCTGTATCCTTGCATTCAGGGCTTGTTCTGGGTGGGGTTGAGTTCTGAGACTGCGTTTTGTTCTTCTGTCTTCCCATTTTTGGGTATCAGATTCAAAATACTGAGCAATAAATTACCCAGGCAGTTCACCAGGCAAAAGTCTGTTGCAAAGGCTGCTCCAATGACTCCTTCTTTTCAGGAGAATGTCCCTTAAGCTTTGTGCTGACAGTTCCGCTCAGTAGGCTGCTCATATGATGCTTTGTGTGCCTAGCTACTCCCTACCCAGAGACCTGGCTGGGGTGCATAAACAGCTGGCCTTCCTGGGGACCGTGCTGGCAGGGGGTCGCTCAGGTGTTCCTCCCTGGGTGGAGCTCCTCCCCCACTCAAAAAACCTGTCGGGGCGCCCAGCCAGCTCTTCCATCCCGGGTCTGTGCAGTCAGAAAAACAGTGGTTAGATGCCACCAAGTAGGTGGCAATGCCTTAACCGTATGCATGTTGTCAGGCCCAGGGGCCTCTTCCATCCTTGTCAAGGGGAGTGCTAACCTTCTCTCCTTTCATACAACACAGCTGTTGGTTGTTTTCGAGGAGCTTGTCATGCTGGCTTTCCTGATGAATTTGGCTGTTTTCATCCTCGAAGGAGCTCAGGACCTCGTTGGCACTAAGAATGGCTTTGGTTCGCTTTGGGGGAGCTCTGATTCTCACTCTGAACATCACTTCCTGGCTCCGGAGGGGAAGATAGTGTGTTGCTGGTCTCCAGAGGAAGCTTGCTGGTTGGCTTCGCTGATGGGAACTTGGCCATTCTGGTCATCAGAGCAGCTTGGGACCTTACTGTTGCTGAGGATAGCTGTGGTACCTTTCAGGGGAGCTCTGGTTCTTCTGAGTATCGCTTCCTGTCTCTAGTGTAGATCCCTCAGCCTGCTAGCACAGTTCCTTCATCCCACTAGCTCACACTTCCTAGATTCCACCACTGAGGTTTGGGCCTTGCCAGTACAGATCTGTGAAACAGGCCTGCATGAGATGGTGTTGTGGGCTCTGGGCCTCCAGTTGGTTTTGCAGGGGCGGGGGGCATTGTTATGAGCTCTAGGCATTCAGCTGGAGTCAGGTAGGACATTGTTGCGGAATCCAATACCTCAGCTGGATTCCTTGGTCTTAGTGTGTGGACATATTTTCTGCACTCTTTTGTATATCATTCTTTGGGTGACTTATAAATAATCATATAAAGTATGGGTCCTGTATTATATATTGTTTCACCTTGTATAATAACCTCAATCCAACACAAAAACTTTCAACAATCTGGGATAAACCAGTAGTATAAGTGAAATAATTTAGCATATATATTAAAATATTTTTGAGACAAGCAAATATGTAATTTGGGGAAGTATTTGAATTCTTTCCTGCTTCCATTTATCTCTCTCCTATTATACTTTCCGTTTGTGTTTCTTATATCAGAGAAACCATGATACTTGAGCTTGTGTGTGTGACTTAGTTCACTTAACATTATGTTTTCAAGTTGTATCCATTTACCTAAGAATACCTCAACTCTGTCTTTTTAATGGCAACATAGTACTCCATTATAGATAAATACAGCATTTTCCTTACCCATTCATTTGTTGATGGATACTTTTAAAAGGCTATGAAAAGTCCTCTAGTTAAGTATCCATTTAACTTTTCTACCCATTGTTTCCCAAAGTTATGTGACCATGAACCATGAAACTATCCTATATTTTTGTCTGTTTTTATAACTCACATGGAAGAATCAGTGTTCATACTTTAAAACAAATCTTTGGAAATGATGAGATAATATATTTTTAAAAGATTGCCATCTTAAAAGTACATAAGGGTTATTAAAAATCGGTTATACAGAAAATTCTAATTTCTAGCTGAGGACTGAGAGGTAGAGTTATTCATGCAGGGATTGGGAAGCTGAGGTTTTATTACATATTTGTTTTCCTCCTGAGTTAAAATGTTAAGTTCCTTGAGGGTAAGCAATGGACTCTGAACCTCCTTTGTACCAGCCCCACCATTTCCTCAGAGCCAGCTGTATAATAACTGCTCAGTAATTACTTGTTAATTGATTGATTGAAGATATTTGTTAAAGGCCAAAGAGTTAATTAGTGGAGGCTAGAAACCAGTTCTTTCAACTTCCAGCCAGAGGCTTGTTTTGCCAGTCAACAGACTCTAAATTTAGGGCCCTCCAGTCTCCTGCAGTTTCCCAAAACTACTTTAAAGGCTTAACGAACTATTTTATCAAGTAGTTTTCTCCTGGTGTACCATGCTTGACTTCCCTTCTCTGTGGACCTTGGTTACATTCCAGTGGGTGATGGGGCAAGCAGTCAGCCAGTGTGCACAGATGCGCGTGTTTGCAGCCTTTCTCCCTCGGTTTTAATTCACTGTGATGTTTTGCCCCAGGAAAGCAGACAACTTCCATCGCTTTTTCTTTGTTCTGTCTGTGGGTTTTACCTTGGGAATTCCATCCTGGTGTTAGGTCTGGGAAGAGTAGGGCTGAAGGCCTGTTATTCCCTGAGCTAGCATATGGATGACAGTCATTTTATGAGCATAATAAATATGGTATTGCTAAGCCTTAAATGGTAATTGCATTGTTCTGTGTGTATGGACTCCTGGTGTTTTTTCAGCATGCATAGGAAAGGTGGTCCTTTGTTGGTAGCATTACAATGTGGACCATTTGTCTTAAGTATTTCAGCCTATATGTGAGGAAAGCCCACTAGTTTCTTTTCCTGTACATTTGTATCCAATTTCCAGTGTATTAAAATACGTCTTTTTGTGGCTATTTGGCACTTGAACCTGCAGCTTGCTGGTAAGCAGGAGAGAGCATTGTGCAGAATTTGAATGGCTTGGCGAAAAGTTCTTTATTTAAACACTCACCAAAGTACATCTGTTTCTAAGCCTGTTCTCTAACCTTGAGTATCAAAAGATAAGCGTCTTTGAGTGTCTCAGTCTAGCTTCTTCCCTGTATCAGTATTTGCCATTCTCTTGAACTCTTAAGAGTCATATAACAGCGTTATTTATGGAAAAATTGATTGAATATAATCAAATGGAATGAGAAAGCAGTCTTCATTACTCTAAGTGAGTGCATGTTTGTTAGCAGCAAACCACTGGGATGAGATCTGATTTTGGTTGGGGCAGTGTATCTAACTATACAATGTTTTTATAACCACATTATTTTTTAAAAAAAGACTTTAGGCCCCTAAGACACTACAGCAGCGATGGCAAACCTTTTAGAGCTTCTAGTGGTAAGAAGCAGCCCTCTGTGGCATTCATGCTGTAGGTTTGCCACCTTTGCACTAGAGGTTCAAGAAGTCTTGAAGATTGAGACCAAGTGAATTTTACTACTTATCTGGATCTTTTTTTTTTTTTTGTGGGCCTAATCCAAACCATGGAGGACAGATATCTCAGAATTATGTTTTGTGAATTTAATTTTCTTGAGCACAGGAGCCAGTTAGAAGCTTTTCCTTTTAATATTGCTTGCACCAACACCTCAGACTGCCTCTCTGTTTACAGAGCCTCTGCTTCAGGTAAGATACTTCATCCTCGCAGCCGGCACACACTCTGAGTCTGTGCATCCGCCCTTCTGTTCTCTTCCCTGCTCTTCCCTTTGGCTGGTTAATTCCTGCTCATCCTTTTGATCTCAGCTTGGTTGTGTTCCTTAGGGAACCCTTCTTGGAATCTGGAGTAGATTCATTTGTTCCATAATTTTATAAGTTGTACTTTTTCTTTATGGCATTTATCACTACTTCAATTCAGTGATAATTTGTCTTATTTCTTAAGTATCTATTTCCCCTGCTGGATTCTAGGCTTCATGATGACATCCTAGAATGCAACGTGTCTGTTTGCTTTTATAGATCTTTGTGGCCTTTGTGTCACGCTTGGCAAAGCGTCAGTGCTCACACATCTGTTGAGAGAAAGAATGAAGGAAGGGGAACTCCCTGGGAAGGTGCTGCCTCCTTACACCCTGACAGGGAACTTCTCAGACAGACCGCCCAGTGGCCTCACCTCCCGACGTTTAGGCTCGGTGTAACTCTGTCTCAAGTGTGGGCTCGACCCAGTGACATCCAGCGCATTGAAAATACCGGAGGTGCAGGGTATCCCTTTTGAAATTCTGTTACACAGAGTGTAGCTTCTGCCTAAGATGCCCTTTCTTGCTCCCTCATTTGCTCACCCTCAGGGGAGCTGGATGCCCTATTGTAACGTACCCAAGAGGCCTGCATCTGGTAGTAAGGGGGCGCCTTCTGGTCTCCACACAGGAACTGACGCCTTAGGCCAATTGGTATCTCTGAGGAAGTGAATGCTGCCAACAACTGCGGGAGTGAACTTGGGGGTAGACCCCTCCCCTGAGGCTCCCCGGGAACCCTGGCTGAGGCCTTGCTTGCAGCCTAAGAGAAACCTGAAGGCTCAGGTTCCTGAGCCACAGATATAGAGGTAGTAAATGCCCATTGCTTTAAGCCATTGAGGTTATTGTTACGTAGCCATGGATAACTAATATGCAGATTTTTATTTAACCCAGAGTTTCACTGGGTAATATTAACGACCGCAGGAACTTAGATACACCAGGGGCTTGTGCCAAACACTTAAGATGCCACCCTTACCTATTTCTCACGTTAACTCTGTAATACAGGTTCTGTTTTTTTCCCATTATACAGATGAGAAAAGTGAGGCAAAAGGAAGTGGTGTCACTGGTCTATGTTTCCTAGAACCTGTGCTCATCACTACAGATAGAACCTGGAGTGATGCTTGGCTCCTTCCTCATCTAAATGTCAGGGCGCCTGACTCTTTCAGCTCCCAGGATGCTGCAAACTGTGCAAATGTTCAGTCTGAGGATTTGGACCATGATTTAGCTTGGACCCTGTCTCAGGAAGGGCTGAAATAAACCACTCTGGGAGAGATCTAGCTGCTTCCTTACTCAGACAGGACCCTCTTCGTCCCCTGTGAATTTGCATGTTTAGTGTGGAAGCCACAGGAGAAATTCCAAGTCAGCCCCTCCTCTTCTGTCCAAGAATAAAATTCAATCAGGAGCATAAGAGATGGTGGCTTTTGGGATGAAATGAACAGCATCCACCATGATTACAGCTTGTTTTTCAACTTGTGCATGATGAAATTAGATTGAGTAATTGTTTGCACATTTAACCACACGACTCTGATTTGTCTGAGGCAGACTGTGGCATGGTGACTATCTAAACCAAGGATAAGAAACTTCAAGCTTATGTCAGTTTTTATTTATCTGCAGATCTAAAAATACAGCAGAACAGAATATAAGATGTTGGTGGGAAAAGGTGAATGCTATGTTGCTATGTAAGAACCCATGGTTTTAGGTTATGCAGTTGCAAGTCCTTGTACTGGGAACTAATTTTGTGTGCAGAATGACTTGAGCATTGGGTTCTGAAATGCATGTTTTTCCACAGAAATCTTGGAAGAGCAAACCTGCATTGTCTGTTTTTCTGTCCTCTGGGGTGCCTGTATATCTTCTGCCTCAGAATTGATTTTTACCAACTTCTTGAGCACTGTGGAGTTGCAACATAATGGCTCACTCAAATAGATTCATTCTGAGTGATGGACAAATAGCCGGGCATGTACAGATTGCAAATAAATGTCAAGAAGAAAACATGTACTGAGCGAGCATGCAACTATGTGAAGTGTTACTTAAATAAGACCTTATATTCTGGAAACATGCCTAGGTATCTCGCAGTAAAAACCTTCAGGGTTCAACAGAACCTTTCTGTATAAACAAGAATCAAGTTTGGGCTCTTTCAAAAGTATAAGCTCATACATTTTAGCCTCACTGTTATTATGGAAAGTAATTTGGATAGAACTTGGAATTCAAATTCCAAGTTTCAGCTTTGCCCATCCTGTTCAGCTGTCATGACTTTAATTTTTTCAGCTATCATGATTTTGGCAGCATTTTGATATTGCAGTTGTTTTTCTAACCTCAGTGAAAACAAATGAATTAAATAAGTGTGTTGGATTCGGTTGTCTCTTCAACAATCAAAATTGGGAGAAGTGTGCTCATTTATGTTATGGCAGTTCCTTATACCTTCCTCATGGAATTTTATGAATGCAATGAAAAGGGATGGCCTGGGCACCATCATCTGCTTCTTTCATCAGTCTTCCCTTGGCTTCCTAGCGCTGTTCTCTCCTCTTTTGGTTTTGTGCATGGCCTCCCAGTACCTCTGGCTCTTTTGGGGGCATGTCCAGGTCCTGTTTTTTCTTCCAGTCTTTCATAAATACTGATGATTCCCCAGGGTGCTGTCCTTAGGTCACTTCCCACTTTATCGATCTCTGCTGGGTAATTGAGTTCACTAGTTGTTTTAAAACTATATCAGACGTGCCTCATGGTCTCAGTACACATCTCCAGTCCAGGATATTCTCCTAGGTCCAAGACATGGCTCCCCAGCTGCAAAGTGGCCTTCACTTGGATGGCCTTCCCCATTGGCAGTTCACACTGAGCATGTGCCAAAGTGCCTTGCTCCTGCTCCGAGACCTGCACTTTTCCTTTGTGCTTCTAGTCCCTGTAGGTGATATTGCTGTCCATCCAGGCTCTCAGGGCTCTAGGCTCTTGTTACCTTTGGACAACATACCCCACCCTACCCAGGCCTGTTTGCCACATCTTCTGAGTTGCTCTCAACTCCATGTTTTTTCCTGACTTTTTGGAAGTCTCTGAATTTAGGCTTATACCATTGCTTTTTTGATCAGATAACAGTTTTTGTTTATAGGTGTTAGTTTGGCCCTCATTTTTTCTTGCCTCTGTGTCTTCAAATCTCCTTGTAGAAGGAACTTGCTTCCTGTTTCATATTTCTGAACCCGAAGTCTAACCTTGTCATATTTCAGCTAACACACTTCTTAGGCTCCCTGTTAGCCTCATGATTGTCTGAATTCATACTGTGGACTCTGAGGCTCCTGTGCAATCTGGTTGTTTTTCATATCATTAGGCTTAACTTTTGCCATTTCCCGAAGTGCACACTAGCTACCAGTCGCACCAGGCCTTGTCAGTGCCTAGAACTGAAATCCCACTTTCTGTGCAGGTTCCTTGAGCATGTTCTTCCCCTGATCCAGTGGCTCTCGAGCCTAGTGGTTTTCAAAGTGGAGCTGGTGCAAGGAACACCTGATAACATCCGAAGGCATTTGTGGTTGGCACAACAGGAGAGCAAAGGGGCAAGAGCTGCTGCTGGCATTAAGTGAGTAGAGGTTACTGATGCCACTAAAGTTCCAGGGATGCACAGCGCAGGTGGTGAAGACCTATCAGGTCCAGAATGTCACTATACTCAAGGGTGAGCACACGGCTGAACACTACTTGGTGAACTCTTCTTGGTACTAGATCTTCTTGGCGCGTGGTACTAGGTCTTCTTGGTTTGTGGTACTAGTCACTACAATCAACCCGTGTAGCCCTGCTGAGCTGTGTGACCTTGGACAAGTGACCCAGCTTTTCCATGTCTCAATTTCTTCATTTGTAAAATGTAGGTTACAGTAGCGCTGCCTCATCTGTTTGTTATGAGGATTAAATGAGTAAGTGCTCAAAAAGTGTCAGTCGCTGATAAGGTCACCATAACTATTACTATTTGATCTATTATTTATTCTTTGTGTTTCTTTTGTCCCAAGGAAACTTGGTCACCTCTTACTGGGTCACTGTCAGACTGCAAGTACCTTGAAGAAATGCTCTTTGAGTTGTTGCTACATCTTAATGCCTGGCACAGAGGAGGCACCTAATAAATGTTTGATGAGGGGGTGAATGAGTGAATGGATGATTCCATTTGTATATATTTTTATATGACAAATTCATGTTTCTCCACCGATGCAAAAATCAACTAAAATGCAAGTTATATGCTAATGTAGTTGTTAATTTTCAAATTTTTCCCCTCACTGAAACGTTTTGATGTCAGCACTTCACTACAAGTGAGTTTCCTCATGAAGGCAGGGCTAGGAAGAAGTCTCACAGCACACCGCAGGCTTCTTCAGATCTCTCCAGTTTTTGCAGGAAGCCGTGGTGTGACAAGGTTGACGAATGTACATGCACACTCTCTTTTCCTCAGGGCAGAGGGTGCAGACTTAGGAATCTTCTTCTCTCCATTCACTCCAGGCAGATGCCCACTGGCTGCCCGAGAGCTTCTGCCCCACCTATGGTGGAGAATGGTAGGGAATCAAGTGGCAGTAGCCTGCCTGAACTGCCTGAATGTTTGGCTCTAAATTGAATGGGGGCTAGAGACTAAATAGTTGTTGCCACACTGTGGAGCCCACGCCATGGGAGAGCATCAGCCTGACTTCAGAGAATCTCTGCGGTCTCAGCCCCCAACAGAACTTCAAACCAGATACACATTTGCCCTATGGTCCCCTACCTAGTATACCTTTTTGCAAGCTGGAAAATTTTCTCATTCATGACTCAGTTCAGTGCTCAGTGAATGAATGAGGAAATGTAATGAGCATCAGCCATGCAGTAGACATGGTTCTAGGTGCTCGGGAGGCACTGAAAGCAGAACAGTTAACCTGCTTCCCACAGCCAGTATTCAGAGGAGAAAGGAAGTCGGTGAGTGTCTGCGTCATTTCAGCTAGTGACACTACCTTGGGAGAAGTCCCTCGGGGTAGCATGACAGCATGCGGGGGAAATCACCTCCTCCGGGGAGGGGCATTTGAACCAGCTGTGGGAGGAACTGGGGGTAGAACCTTGTAGGCAAAGGAGATAGCAAGTGCAAAGGCCTTGGTGCATAAGGGAGCTTGATGTTTACAGTGCAGCTTTCGGTTTCTTCTCATAAGTTTTTCATTTTATATTTTGCTTCTTGTCTCCTTTGTTCATCTCTCAGACGTTAAGCCACTGTAGCTACATGTTTCTTCCCATTCTTTATTCTTGCCAGACTCTTGTAACCTTTGAAGAGCATTGTATCTGAAATGAGCATTTGTAGCATAGGTAACGTTTATTAAGCCCTTGTTTAACAGTGTTAGACTTTGCTCAAAGTGTTTTACAGGTGTCTGCTCATTTAATACCCACCGGAGCCCCAGGAAGTCCCTACTGCTATTGTCCTCCTTTTTCAGACAAGGCAACCAAGGCACAAGCTAAGTAACTTGCCTGGGGCATCAGCCAGAGGGAAAATGATCAAACTGCCTGGAAGTCAGACCAGGAATCTTTCCCCAGCCAGTGTACCGTCCAGTCTCCCATTGCTAGGGGCTTTCAGAGATGGGTCCGACCTGTCCAGGTCTTTCTCACCTTAGTGTTAACCCTTGTCTGTACCTCAGTGAGACTTCTGAGCCAGAATAACCTGAGTGGCTGAAAGTGCCCAGGTCTGGCTGCAGCCAAAGGAAGAGCAGAGGTGACTGCCTTTGGGACCTTTCTGTGTCCTGGTTGTTGAGCAGAAATGTGCATGCTAGGAATAACTAAAGGAAGCCATCTGTATGGCTCAGGCTTTGCCCAGCTGTGAGCTTCACACTGCCTCTGGCACAGAAGGCTGAACACAGGGCCCTGTATGTCCCTCCTACTTACTCTTGCTCCATTCTGGCTGTGGGAGCAGGAGCAGGCACAGGCAGGGAGTTAGCCCTCCTCTACAGGGTCAGTGTCCTGCCTGAGTTCTCCTTTGGGCTCCCATCTAGGACACCAGGCCAGACTCTTTGTTGCTGTAAGCCCTAGTCACCTCCATCTGTACAGTGATGGTGATGCTAACTTTGGCCTCCTGGGGAGTTGGAGATTCACAAAAGATGATAGGGTGTGAAAGTGCTGTGATGAGTGATCAAATGCTGTAGAAATGGAAGTAGTTTTTATTATTATAGGTTATCTGGAAGATGTTACTGAATTAGCTGAAGATTTCATTTATTGTCTCTATCTTGTTAGCATCAGTAAGTGAGACTTAGATACATTTTCCAATTTCTGAGCTGGGAGGAAATTTTCTTAAAAGGCAGATCTACTTTTCATAAGGCCTCATTAGAGCTAGAGATAGGGGCAGAACAAAGGCTTGGGCCCCAGAGCACTCCATGACTTACAGTCTAAGCCTTCCAGGAAATTGTTATTTCAGCCACAGTGCAATGCTGGTGATTTTTACCTCTACCCACAGCCCTTAACTGCATAGTTATAAGAGTTTTATTACCAACATTGGCAGCATTTCAAGGGACTTCCCCCATAAGCTGCTTCATTAATGAAGACCTTTCTGGAAGTTTCTTTCTCACTGGCTGTTTGTTCAGCAAGTCTCCCATTGCTTTTACCCTGTTTGATGTGAACACACACATACAATACCCAGCTGCCAATGTTTTGGATGCAGATGGTTTAAAAGAAACTGGAAATTCTGTAGCTTTAGAGTCTCAGATTTACTTGAATGTCACATACTCTCAAACAGATTTTCTACCTAGCGAGGTGAAGTTTCATGGATTTTCCAAGACATGGATTGATTAATTAATTTTTCCATTTATTTAACAAATATTTTTTTGACCATTACTATGTGCCAGACACTTTTATAGACACTGGAGAGACAGATGTGAGCCAGACTGAAAAGATCCCTATTCTTCTGGATTTTACATTCTATTAGGGAAGCAGAAGACAACAAATCAGACACTTAAGTCAGAATTTCTAATAAAGCAAATAAGGCACGGCAAGGTGATATCATAGGAATAATTGTCCTCCTTTGGGCATGTAAGTTAGATAAGAGTAGTTAGGAAGCCTCACTGCATACCTGGAAGTTGGGTAGAGCCAAGTGCCTCAACATACGGGGAAAGGCATTCTGCATGGAGGAACAGGAAGTGTAGAGGCCCAGGGTGGTGATGAGCTTGAG
This sequence comes from Dinomys branickii, assembly GCA_004027595.1. NCBI lineage: Eukaryota > Metazoa > Chordata > Mammalia > Rodentia > Dinomyidae > Dinomys > Dinomys branickii. The sequence goes on along the minus strand of PVLD010020457.1, from coordinate 20,497 downwards.
TGTCCGAGGAATAAAAAGTATGTCTGGAATACATTAAGTGGACAATGGTATGGTGGAATGGGTAAGGCAGGGCTTTGCAGATTATGCAGTAGGTCATGGACTAATGTGAAGAATTGAATTTTATCTGAAGTTAGAGATTACTTTCTCTGCATTTCAAGTTCAGATACAACAAGTACAACAAGTAGAAACCCAGGGTGGACTTGCCCGGGGAGTTTTGCAACCCTTTGTCAGAAACAGTTACCATCATCTTCCCTGTGTGTCCAGAATTCAGGCTGAGTCTGTTAGCTGTAGACAAACTTCCTTAATGTCTTCTCTAGGGCTGGGGCATGCAAGGCAGGCAGGAGGTAGCTGCTGAGCTCCTCTGTGTTTAAGTGTATTCAACAGGTTTCCTTTGATTTCTCCTTTGACCTGGGAGATTCTGTCTAGGGGGCTTCCCTCCTAGGGCATTGGTCCCCTACAGGAAAGTCTGTGAAGCACACAGGGGCAGGGAGTACAGAAATATCATTGTCAAAACCTTGTCAGCCATGCAGTTGCTAGAGCCAGGCAGCCTGTATCTTGAACCTTTTTCCATTTTCCAGCACAGGCTTCCCCAACCTGACTATCTCACAGTCTGCTCTACATTTATCATTCATGTTATGCGTAAAGGTACCTGCTTGGGTGCTGTGAAATATCCCCTAATACCAATGAATGAAGTCCGCACCCTTACCTAGGCCATTAAGTCCTTTAATCTGGTCCTGCTTACTGCCCCACCTTCTACATGGATCCAGCCCCATGTGACCTATTTACTTATACCTTGTAAGTACCACTTGGACTCGCTGCATTCATATAATGTAAGTCCCTCTCCCAGTGCAGCTTTTCCATTTCACTAACACTCTCAGAATACTTCCAAACTTTCCCCTCCAGAAAGCTTTTCTGATTGTTTTTCTTCACAAGGCTCAATGCCTCTTGCAGCTCTAGAGTTTATGGTATTTGGCTATAATGACCTCAAAATGTTGTAATTTTCTGATCTGTCCGAATGCACTGTCAGTTCCTGAAGGGCAAGATTACTACCTTATTGATGGTACTGACAGAAACGTCGGGATGATGTGAAACTATGAATAAGCTAGAGGCCACGTGTGCGTCTTCTAGGTCAGGGTGAGAGGGCATTCCAGATGAAATAGTCCAGAAAGACAGAGTCTTACTTAAATTTCCAGAAAGTTCCTGGAAGTTCTGTATGTAGTGTCTGAAAGGTATCCATTCTTGAAATAAGTTGTTGGATCTCCAAAAACTTATGGGGAGTATTTTCTTTTAAGTGCTGGGATTTGAACCCACGGCCCCGTGCCTGCTAAGCATGTACTCTACCCCTGAGCTATACCTCCAGCCCCAGAAGAATGACTTTCAATTTTATCCATAAGCCCTGAGTTAGACTCTATTCCTTTGTAGAGGGCAAGGACAACTTGCTATCAGAACTACCTCTCATTGATTGGAAAATTACCCGAATGCTTGAGAGTTGGAGGTACCCTTTAGTTTGAGGAGGAGTGCCAATTCTAGCTGGTTGGGTTGCTTCTGGCATTGGTTTGATAAACGTTCTTGTCTCAGACCTCGAGAAGCCTTCCCTGACCTTGAATTCAGAAGTTAGCCTCTGTTTCAGTTCCTAGGAGACTGCATGATGCATACTGTACTTACATACCCAGTTGGTTTGAGCAAGAAGAGATCCTTGGGTCTGCTGTCACCAACAAACTCACTCAGCATGGAGCATTGTTATGCCTTTCTACATCGTCCCCCAAAGCCTCATGCAGAAGGTGCTTTTCAGAATTGGCTGGCTCTAGAGTGAGTGATGCTGGGATTGATTCATGGTGCAAAGCTAGGATCAAGGGCACTAGGATTAAGGGTGTGAGTGCTGCCTGCCCTAAGTAGCCTGGATAAGATAAAGGGACAGAAAGAGCTGTGGTCATCTCTTATTGCTTTGCTACTTTTTTGCCCACCCTGAACTATTTCTCCTCTAGGATTCCACCCTGCCTTGGAGCCAGCTGATTATGGACTAAAACCTCTACAAACAGATAAATAACCATTTCTCCCTTAATTTTGGGCATCAGGTATTTTGTCTCGGCAATAGGAAATGTAACTAAGACAAACATTGAACCTGGGCTGCCTGCTTCACTGTGCTGTTCAGCCACGTCTCATTGTATGTGCAGCTGCACTGAGAAATGGGAAGATGTGGCCAGTGTATGAGGAACTCACACTGCTTCCTCCTGTGTATTCTGCAGCAAACACCATTTCAAACAGGCACAACTGCTTGGTAGTCCATCCTTGTGGAGCTGGAGTTTGGAAAACTATCCAAGTCAGCTTCCTCTAATACTCGTTTTGACCTAAGTGTTTCTGCGGTATTGTATATTAGCTCAGGGGCTGATCTGTGTGTTTCTGCTTGATGCTGAAATACTTCCTTTGTGCCAGTATACCATATCTGTTTCCTCAAAGGGACAATATGATATATGCAAGAACATTAAGTGTTTGTCTGACTTTATTGATAAAAGCTAAAAACAATAGAAGTAGTACTACTACTCCTGGAGAAATTTGGAAGTAGGAAAATGAGCTAATTGAAGAAAGAGCAGTCTGCTAAATCTCATAGCACAGGAGTTCTTATTATATCTTACAGAAGACACTGACTGAAGGCTGAGAGTCACTGACTTTCTTGAGAAGAGTGGATTATTTTTCACAATTAAGTTTCCCAAGAGCTGAAAGATGTTACCCAAGCAATATTTAGTACTTCTTGTTTCTAAAAATTACTTTTCTTACTATAAAGTAATAGCTCTATGTATACATTGTAGGAAACGTAGGACACAGAGTGAATTCTTAATTTTTGTGTGTGACTACTCCAGGCCAGTGAAGAGAATCCAACCATGGACATGATTATGGAAATGACCAAAGCTTTAGCTTCCTCAGAAGCAGTTTGGTCTCCCAGTGCATATGCTGTGACTCTTACAAGAAAGTGAAGTGTGAGTCTGTTTATGTGAGCCATTTTCCGAGTCTTTTTCTGAAATGTTCTTCTCTGACTTGCCAGAAAGAATTCAGGCTGATCCAGAATGAGGAGTGGCAATGCTATGGGAAGAAACAACCTCTCATTAGAAGATACCTCCACATTCCTTGAGAAACCCGCCTACATTTCCTGGCATTGTACTGACTGTCACTGGTATCTTTATTTTCAGTAACCACCAGAAAGAATCGAGTCATTTCTATGGATTTTCTCATTTTGTGTCCTTTGGTTTATCCCCCACGGGTAGCTCCCACTTCGCTTAAAATTGAAGGAGATTTATCTCACTCGAGGAACAGATTCTTCTTTTCACTTCTCTGAGATAATTAGAAAAGCCAACATGTTCTTGTTGCAGTAAAAGGGATGTGATAATTCAATGAGAGAGGGCCAAGTACTTTTTAGTGTTTTTTGAGACAGGTTTTCTTTATGTAACCCAGCATGAGCTCAAGCTGTGGTCTTGCTGTCTCAGCCTCCTGAGTGCTGGAGTATATGCACATCACTACACCTGGTTCATTTTTAGTGTTTGTACTTTTAGTGTGTTATATTTTGTAAGGGACAGTGACTCTTAGCATATCATTTTAAGATAGAATTCTAGTATTAGCACAAGCCTCAAAATATGTCTTGAGAAACATCACAGAGGGGTTGTAAAGAGTTAACTTTGCAGTCCTGACTTTGCCCTGGAATGCTTCTCCAAAGACAAAACTTGCCTGAGTTGTTTCACTCCTCCCTGGCCCTAGACAAATATTGTAACCATAAAGGGAGACATATAGAACAGAGTACAGAAAGTATATATCATTGTGTCTAGAGCCTGACCCGGTCATGTGGCACAAGGAAAACAACTGTGGCCAGGCCTAAAACATTCCAATCTATTACCATGCAAATAAAAAATGTATATAAGGTGGGAACAAAGGCAGTTAAGTGCCACATTTCTGATCAGCAAATTGGGGATGAGGGGCGACCGGCCCAAATTATTTTAATTAAATTAAAATAATAAAACTCCATTTGTTCTAAATGAGTTCTTTGATCTTCTCCGGAATTCAGCCCAATTTTTGCTGTAACAATCTTTAGCACACAGTAGGTACTCACAGTAGGTATTCACAGAGCTAGGTGAATACTGAATTAAGTAGTCACATGTCCTCACGGGCTATCTCTTTAGAGAGGCATAACTCCAGAGACCCTCTCACATATGCCTTCCTCCTGTATAGTTAAAAGCATCAGCCTTGTCTAGAAGTAAGAGTCAACATGAAGCATAAGATCTGAATATGTACTTAATCCTTGTTACAGTTTAAAAACTCTCCAAGAGTATTACTGCCTTCTGGAAGTTTGGGAACTGCTGTCCCACACTGATGTTGCTTATGTGTCTCCTCCAGCCTGGGGGACACATTGTATTTTGCTCAAGTTCATTGTGCATGATAGGCTTTATCTAAATTCTAATCCATGCCAGCACTACTTCCACTTCATATCGTTCTGCTCCAAACCATTCATGTCTATCTTCTCTTTGATCTTCCTCTGAAAAATTCATAAGGACCTCTGAAGGTGTATCTACTTATACATAGGTTTCTGCTCAGAACCAGCCATATGTGAAACTCTTCTTGATAGTGAGGCCTCATTTTAGCTAGTGGTTTTTCCTATCAGATGCGTCAGTCTCAATAAAATAAATTTCAATTTATTCTCTCCTGGGTATCAAACTAAACTCAAAATCCCTGGACCATTAAGTGGGTGAGTTATTAGAAGACACTAACAGCTAACTAACTGGGAGACTTATTTCAGACTCACTGAATGGTTTCTTGAAACAGAGGTTAATATACCCACCAGTTGACAAGTAGTACTTAGTAGTGTGTTAACAATGAATTTGTTCTGTAGATTTGAGCTTTATTATAGTGAATAGCATATTTGATATCATTATTGTAGATAAAGTGAAATTTATACAACTTTCTCATTGGTTCAAGGTGAGTGGTTATTGTTTGTTTCTACTACAGTATCATCAAAAACTTCTATTGTGGTCCCTAGAGATAAGCATTTAACTGATAGTGGGTTTTTTCTCCATCATTCATCATTATCTCCTTGAGGACAAGGACTTTCTCTTTTTGTATACATTCCCAGTGGTAATAATTTTGTCAGTGTGAAGCAATGTTCAGCAAGTATGTATGGGTAGAAGAGGTGCATCAAAAATAGTAATGAAGCTGGTGGTGTGTGGGAAACATTATTGGGTAGCTTGATAGGATGATGCAGCTTGGACTCAGGAGTTGACCATATTTTTTAACATTTTGTATAGTTGGAGAATTAAAAGGAATCTGTAAAGGGTACATGACTACTACTATACCAAAAAGAGGGAAGAAAGCATTATGTTTATAATAAATACAAGTGTTTAAACAGATACATCATGGTGGTGCATGGGTTTTTATGATACTATAGCCATATTTTTGTGATACTATAAACTCATACTTCCTCCTGTTAAAAAGCAGGTATGAGCACTGGATGCAGCAGAAGCCTTCTGTGAAAGAGAAATACCAGGGAGCCTCAATGATTGAGCATCACAGTTACACAGTTACAGAGCTTTGTTAGGTGCAGGTTGTGGCCCCTTGTGTGACCAGCCTAGTTTATCAAATTGTACTGGGACAATAAATTAGTCTCTGAATTCTAAGCCCTGAAGAAAGCTGGAGGCTGCAGGAAGGGATGGTCCTATTTTAAGAGCAGATCCTTCAGGTGTCTCATTGCTATGGCTGTAGGCACTAGAGACAAGGAGCAACTTGTTATTGTGCACCAGATCAGCACTCGTATTTATGGTAAATTGATGCTATTATTCCAGGCCATCTCACGGCCATGACTCTGGCTGGCTACTCTCTTAAGTGTTGTCTTTAGGCTCCACAAAGCAACTGTTCCTCTCATGTACTGTGTTAGGCCAGCATGGGCCCTGTCTCCTAGGAGACAAGCACGGTATTCTGAGAGCAGCTATCTTAGTTTGATCCAAGCAGTCTGGTGTCTACAGTGCTGCCCTGGAAACAAAGCCATCTGTAAGGAGGGATCCTTCTAGATGCATTACTGTGGGGACCCTGGACAAGTACCTTCACTTCTTCTGGTCTCTCAGTTGGACAAGATAATGTCCTTATTATCTTAAGGATAAGATGACCTGTGTGATAGACCAATATCCTTTAAGGAAGGATGCTTTAGAAGATGATAGTGAAGCAGTGCTATCACAATGATAAACAGGTACATTTCCTTGTATAAAGTGTGGTCTGTTAAAGCTTCAAACCTTAGCTGTGGTCCTCTAGAATTCCTGGCTTGATAAACTGATGATACAGAAGTTTTAGAATTGAGCACATATCTGAAGCTTAGCCTTTAAGACAAGCGGTCTGTTTGTGTGATAAATTTAATTTGGAAGAAAAAGACCATTTCCTCATGATTGTTTTACTGGGTTGAAAACCAATGAGACAGATAGATTCATGCTTTGTCTTCAAGTGCTCCAAATTACATGCGACAGCTTTTCACAAAGCTGATATGTAAAGGCAAAAAACAAAAACCTGCCTTTGCATATATATGATTTAACAGCATTTGTGGTCTAGGATTGTAGAAGATCTGTCATTTATTGCTATAATTCAGCAGTTGTGATTAATTGTTCAAGGACTTCATTGTATACTTTGCCAAAACAAAATTAAGGGGAAACATTCTCATCATGCAAACCATGTAACTTTCATGTTTATTAATCCTCTGTAGAGTAGTCAATATCTACTTTTGAATGAGAGTAGTAGTCATTGTGAGCCCCTCTCAAATATTTCTGGGAGGAATCATCCTGAATTTTTCTAGAGAATGTGTGCCTAGCAAGTCTCTCTATGAACCCCCTCACCTCAGCAGGTTTTGAGGCACTTGGATGGACTTACAAGGATGTGATATTTACCACATTGTGGCATTTTCAGGGTCTGTTGGTACTATAAAGAGATCTGAAATGATCCTTTATGTGAGTGTTATTGAACCACATTAAGCAGTCCTCAGTGATCCTCTGAATGTGTTCTTCACTCTTCTAGGTGTGTGGGTAGGGGGCATCTTGGCTTTTGCTGTTGGCTTAGAATCCACCTGGGTGGTTCCAGAGCTCAGGCAGAGCATAAGATGGCTTAGGTCTGATCTCAGGTCTCGCTTCCTTTCTGCTGCTGAGCTCTCATTAACTCTTTAGCCAGTCCCAGGGTTTCTTGTCGGATAAGCTATCTTCCTTTGGTACTAGCTGGGCCACAGGAACAGAGACAACTAGGATTCTGTTTTATCCTGTAAAAAGTTATCTTTGCTATTCTCATCTACTGTATCCTTGAATACAGTGGATTTGGTATTCCTTACATCTCTTTTCCCGATCCTCAGTAATATCTTTTATTCTTATTTGTGATGTTATTACATAGCACAGTCTTTGATATTTACAAGTATGGTATCCCCATGCACAAATGGCCAAATAAAATTTGGGGAAAGTGAAACTCAGGGCTTACAAGGCCTCTGCAATAGTCACAATACACTGAGACCTGGGGTCTCAATTTACTTTCTGTTTTGGATTCCTTACCCCCTTGAACAGGACAAAAATAAGAGAGAGGATACTTCTATCCTCTCTTTACTTCCTAAATGAGATTACTTTTAATGTGAGTACTTCGGGAGCAGTGGTAATACTTCTCATTAATACTCCTTGGAGCTGTCTGTGGTGCTGATGGCATTTAAAAAAACTATGGTATTGCTGAATAACAATGCAGAACAGAATGAAATCTGTTGCTCATTTTTTGGTAGTGCTATAGGTCCCTGTAGATTTTTTTTTATTTTAAAGAGAAAAAACAATAAAAACAATGATACAAAATTACAAAACAAGATAGTAGGAGAGTAACAATTGTTTATACATTGTGTATCGTTATCTTCAAAGTAGTTGCTCAGATTACAATGTATAGCCATGAAAAATAGTGGAAACAATATAGGGACATGCAAACTTTGCTTTTCAGTGAACTAATAGAACTTAGTAGTGTAACTGTCTTAAATATTAGTTTTCCCTTTCCTTCTTTTCTCCTTTTCCCCATTCCAGTTTCACTTTCCTTTTGGATAGTTTCTTCCCATTTCACAATATCTACTGTACATTTTTTACTTTAAAGAGACAAAAAAGAGACACAAAAACAATAAAAATGATACATAATTTCCAGATGATAGGAAATTAGCAAAGGTTATTATATTGCATATTGTTATCTTCAAAGTAGTTGCTTAGATCACTAGGAACAGACATGCAAAATTGATGAATATAAACACTAACTGTTCCTTTCAATGAACTAATAGAAATTACTAGTACAAATTAGTAATACAATCTTAGCTATCTTGTGAATGTACACATAACTTTTCCCCCTTTCTTTTCTCTGTTCTTCTGTGCATTTTGGATTTCATTTACTCTTTCAGCTTCTCACAGTAGGGAGACAATATGATGTTTATACATGCAATTCTGATTTATTTCACTTATGAATGTGGTCTCACTTTTCCCTATGAAAGACTGAAGTTTATCCTTCCTTATAGCTGGGTAGTACTCCACTGTATAAAAATGTCACATCTCTTTTTTATCTGTTTCTCAGTTGATGGGCATATGAGTTGTTCTCTGCATTTAGCTATTACAAATTGTGCTGTTATAAACATGGGTGCACATATATGGCTGTGGTTTGATATTTTTAATTCTTCTGGGAAAATACTCAGAGGGGGAATGGCTGGATCAAATGGGACCTCAAATCCTAGTTCTTTGAAAAATCTCCACTCTTATTTCCACAGTGGTAGCACCAGTCTACACTCACACCAACAGCAGAACAGGGTTCCTTTTACCCCACAGCCCCTCCAGTATTTGTTGCTGGTTGATTTTTTGACGATAGCCACTCTCTTCAGGGTGAGATGGAATCTCAGTGTTGTTTTAATTTGCATCTCTTGAATGTCAATGATGTTGAACATTATTTTGTATATTTATTTGCAGTTTGTATTTCTTCATCTGAGAAATGTTTATTCATCTCAGATGCCCAGTTTTGGATTGGGTCTTTGAATTTGGGGATCCGATTTTTTCAGTCCTTTAAATGTTCTAGACAGAAGTCCTTTGTCTAAGAGACAGTTGTCTAAATTTCTCTCCCACTCTGTGAGTTGTCTTTTCACTCTGTTGATGATTCCTTTTGATGTGCAAAAGCTTTTTAATGAGATACCAGTTGTTGATTCTTTGAAGTATTTCCTGTGTAATTTGGGTTCTGCTCTGCCTACCCTGTGTCTTCAAGATTTCCACCTACTTTCTCTTCCAGTAGATTTAGTGTTTCTTTTTTAATATTTAGATCTTTGATCCATTTTGACTTCAGTGCATGGTGATAGACATGGGTCTAGTTTTAGTCTTTGGCATATCTAGTCCGTTTTTCCAGTATCATTTATTAAAGAGGTTCTGTTTTTACCATTGAACAGGTTTGGACCCTCTGTCAAGGACAGGGTGGTTGAGTGCATTTGTAGTTATGTCTGGATCTTCTAATATGTTCCAGTGATCCTCTCGTCTGTCTTTTTGCCAGTACCATGCTGATTTTATCACAGTAACTTTGTAGTATAATTTTAAGTCAAGAACCTTGATGCCTTCTGCCTTGCCTTTGCTGTCCAGAATTTCTTTTGCTATTCTAGGTCTCTTCTGGTTCCAAATGAATTTTAAGTATTTTTTTCTAGTTCTGTGAGGCATGCTAATGGTATTTTGATTGAGATTGCATTAAATCTGTGCAACAGTTTTGGAAATATGGCAATTTTTACTATGTTAGTCCTTCCTTTCCATAAGCAAGTCATATCTTTCCCTTTTCTGATATCCTCTTCAATCTCATTTTTTTAGAGTACTCTAATTTTCAATATATACATCTTTTACTTCCTTTGTTAGATTGATTCCTAAGTATATAATTTTTCTGGATGCTTTTGTGAAGGGTGTGATTTCCCTAATTTCTATCTCAGTGCATTTGTTGTTGCTATTGATTTTTGAGTGTTAATTTTGTATCCAGCTATACTATTGAATTTCTTGATTAGTTCTAGGAGTCTTTTGGTGCATTTTTGGGGGCCTTCTATGTAGCATATAATGTCATCTGTTAATGAAGATAATTTCACTTCTTCCTTTCCTATCCTTTTTCCTTTTATTTCTTTCTCTTATCTAATTGCTCTGGCTAATATTTCCAAAGTTATGTTGAATAGGAGTGGTGACAGTGGACATCCTTGTCTTATTCCTGATTTCAGAGTGAAAACTTTCAGTTTTTGTCCATTTAGTATGATATTGGCTGTTGGTTTGTCATTGATAGCTTTTATCAGATTGAGGTAAAGACCATCTATCCTGATTTTCTGTAGGGTTCTTATTGTGAAGAGTGTTGGACTTTATCAAATGCTTTTTCTGCATCTATTAAGATGATCATGCGGTGATTGTCTTTGGCTCCATTGATATGGTATATTACATTAATTGATTTGTGTATGTTGAACCATCCCCACATTCCTGGGATGAATCCCACTTGGTGTATAATCTTCTTGATGACTTGCTGCATTCTGTTTGCTAGTATCTTCTTGAGGATTTTTGAATCTGTGTTTATTAGGGAAATTGGCCTGTTGTTCTCTTTTTTGGTATTTCTCTGGTTTTGGTATCAGAGTAGTACCTGCCCTCCAATAATGAGTTAGGAAGTATCACTTCAATTTCGTTAAAGAGTTTAGGATTATTTGCATTAAATCTTCTCTAAATTTCTTTTAGAGTTTAGCTGTGAATCCATGAGAACTTGAGCTTTTCTTTGTTAATAAATTTCTAATTAACTTTTCAATCTCATTAACTGATATTGGATTATTCAGAATTTTTATATCTTCTTGATTCAGTTTTGCTAACTCATACATATGTAAGAATTGGTCCCTTTTTTCTGTATTTTCTATCTTATGAGAGTAAAGATTTTCAAAGTAGGTATTGATGATCTTCTGAATTTCCACAGGATCTGTAGTGATTTCACCATTTTCATTCCTCAGGTGCATAGATCTGGGTGTTTTCTTTCCTTTTTTGGATAAGGTTGGCTAGGTGTTTATTGATTTTATGTATTCTTTCAGAGAACCAACTCTTTGATTCATTAATCCTTGGTATTGTTTTCTTAGTCTCCCTTGCACTCATTTCTGCTCTGGTATGTATAATTTTGTTCCTTTTATGGGCCTTGGGCTTGTCTTGCTCTTTTTTTCCTAGAAGCTTGAGGTGCAGCATTAGGTTTGTTATTTGTGCTCATTCTGTTTTCCTGATGTGAGAATTCAGTGCTATAGGTTTCCCTTTTAGGACTGCTTTTATTGTGTCCCATAATTTCTGGTATGTTGTACCTGCATTCTTGTTTAGTTGTAGATACTGTTTAATTTCTTCTTTAGTTTAATCTGTGAACCATTGGTTGTTAGGAGGTTGTTTAATAAATATTAAATTAAATATTTAATTTGCAAATATTTATGGAGTTTTTGCAATTTCTTTTGCTTTAGTTTCCAATTTCATTGCACTATAGTCAGATAATATTCATGGGATAATTGCAATTCCTTTGTATTTCCCTAAGCATGTTCTGTGGCCTAGTATATGATTTATTTTGGAGAACATCCCTTGTGCAGTTGAGAAGAATGTGTATTCTTATGATGTTGGGTGGAACACTCTGTCAACTTTTACTAAAGCCATTTGTTTGCAGGTTTGGTTCAGTTCTGATATTTCTTTGCTGAGTTTTTTGTCTAGTGAATCTATCTGTGACAATGGAGTGTTAAGTTCTCCCACTGTAATTGTGTTATTGCTTATTCAATTTTTCATGTCCATTAATAATTGTCTTATATAATTGGATGATTCTATATTGGGTGCATGCATATTTATGATTGTTATCTCTTCGTCTAAGTTTTACCCTAACAATTACATACTTACCTTTTAAATTTCTTTGATTATTCTTGGTTTGAAGTTCACATTTACCGTAGCTAATTTTTGTGAACCAAAGAAATAGAAAATTAGAGATAATTATTATACTGGTTTAAGTCAAAATAGTTATATTAGTTTTCAATGTGTTGATATTTTTAACTCAAGTTGTCTTGGTCTTGAATACTGGGAGAGTTTCTTATTTCTGGGCTGTTTTTAGCAGGTAAAGCTCCTGTTTTCGTTTTTCTTGTAGCTCCCCCAGAGTATCACAGAGAGTACATAGGGAATTGACAATTATTTTTAATGAGAGGTGTATGTGAAGCAGTTTCTTACTCCGAGTTCTCCACACTGCTTTTCAGTGGAATCAGAGGGCTTGGGATGCATTTCTGATGCTGTTTGTATTGGCAGTGACTTGCATAATCACTTTCTGGAAGGATCAAATAGGCCCTGGTTTTCGGTTTTATTTCAGAAGCATTCCTTATTTTGCTTAGCAAACCTGCCACTTGTGACATTTGAAGAAAACATAGCCCTCTAACACCTGTATTTAGTTTAAATGAAGGTAAACAACACAGTTTAGTATAAAAATATTTTAACTTTGATTTTCAAAGTCAAATAACTTCTACTTTCTCTTTTCCTAAAACTCATAATCATGAGCTTGAAGATGTTCTGTATTTAGTAATATCAGTGCCTTAGAAAATGTTTAGGAAACCCCAGAGGGCTTTCTTTTTCAACCATATAGCTGTGCCACTTTGATATCAGCACCAGGAATAAAAGCGATACTCAAGTTGCTGTATATTGAAAATTTACAGCTAGACCCTGATAGAGTGAACAACGGAATAGAGAAAGTAGTCATATAAATAATTCCCCGTGCAGTAATGATGTTACATAAGCAAAGTGAAGTGTATCTTTGCATGTGAAATGCAACTGCTAAAAACACAAGTTCCATTGAGGGTCAGAGCCATAGCCTAGGAATTTGTTACTATTGTTTTTCATCAAACATTACTACATGAGTTGCTGGATGGGGCATGCTACCCATGCATATTACAATTTTAATCATTAGGATATCTGATGAACATATCCAAATAAAAAAGGGGAGTTCCTTCAAAACTATTATGTTGTAAACCTCAAATCAGATTCACTTTTGTTACTAAGTGATGGAAGGTAACAGCCATTACAGATGAAAGCATAACTAAGTCACTTGGTAACCAACACACACCATCTTTTCAAACCAAGAGCTTCATAATGACTTGGCAAATGCTCCATTTTTTTATTTTCTTAGTTTGTGTAACGGTAACCCAGCAGAATCGATATAAAAGTGTATTTCATTGGCAAAGGCTCATCTAATCATAATATCATTGTTGTACAAAACACACAGCACATGATGGTGAGATTATGTAGTTCATTAGATGTTGGTTTATTTTACAAAACATTTTCAAGGTTTCCTGTAAGGTTAGTGGTTTAAAATTGTAAGGTCTGAAATTATTCTAACCTGTAGAACTAGAAAATATACACATACAATTACTGAACTAAAAGTTACAGAACTCTCTGAAGGAAATGCATATAAATGAGTGGAACAAATCAGTGGATTCTTCTGGCAGCATTTCATACACATCAGAATTAGAGTGCTGCAATAGGATTAAGATTTTCAAAAGAGACATAACGTGTATGTGAAGGACCAAACACAGTCTGAATGGGGTAAATCCATTTTTTATTCCTGTATAGATCAAGGAAAAGAGGTTCACCAAGATGATGCTTGTTAAATATTCAAATGAGAACTACATTTCAGGCAGTATTGGAAGGGAAGCACATTAGCTGGATTAGTGAAGATCTTTCATATTACTTTGAGGTAGATTTCAAGAGTCTGTTCATGATTAATGTAATTCCTCTATTTCTGTATATCATCTTTTTAAAAAAAGGAAGAAGGGATGTGATAGACATCCTGCAAAACTGAATGCATTATTAAAAAAGTACCCTGCTACTATTGAATTCACCCTTGCTAAGGCTGAAACGTAAATTTGGGGCAACTTTGTAGATGTGTATTATGAGAAGTTCCTTCTATACTTTTGCATTGTGCAGGAGTGCTTGAGATAAGCAGAAATGGTATGGCCACACATGTATTTTTGCCTCAGGGATTATATGTAAATCAAAGAGGGGATTATTTTTCTTTTTTAAAATAAGAATCGAGGAGGGGAAGGAGACATAGTTTAGAAAAGTTTGAGAGTCTTGGGCAGGGTGGATCTGTTCTTAGCCTGGCTGAGGATAGGGATCAAGGTTGGCTTTTGAGCAGTGGAGCAGCTACCCTGAAATTGTCTTTGAACACGAGCATGCTGTGAGCATTCGTACCTTGGAGAGATTGGTCTGGCATTGTCTGGCAGGGTAGATGAACTATAAAAATGCTTAAGGAGGAGAGACTTGGAGGGAGGAAAAACACACAGGGATGATGGGTAAGGAGACATGGATGCAATATGAAAGTAGAACTGGCAGAACCTGACAGCTTTTGCATGTAGAAGGCTTGTCGGGGGGCGTCTATGATTTTGAATCAGTATTGGAGAAGATATTGGTGGCGTTATTAAGATAGGCAAGAATGACTGGGGGGAAGCTGTGTGGAATATGGAGCTCAAGATTATCTATATCACTTTTAGGGCATATCGTAACATTAGGAATTTCAAGACGGCAAGTGAGCATGACTCTTCTAAGGATGGGGGCTTGTGTAAATGCGCGGATCTGATGTCTAGCTCAGACTGGGCCAAGGTGCTGAAATATGCATGCACCTCATACATCTCCTGGGTATCTGCTCCATGCTTTGTAATACCTCAGCAGCTGCTCAGAGGAGGTTTGCATGAGGTGGTGCAGGACGTCCGAGTCAAACCCGGGCTGAGAGGGCACAAATCTTAGCAGTCTCTGACATCTCACTCACCCAGGGGGTAGCTTGACAATTCTTTGGGTTGCTTTGCATTAAGGGAAGAAGATACTAACATATTTGTATCAGACACAGTCTTGTAGAGCATTTTAATGAATGATAGCTTATTTAATCCTTACAATTTTACACGAGACCCCTGGGGCTTGGAGAGACCAGAAGCTCTAGGCTGTCTAGTCTTTTGGCTTGTCTGGCTGTACTGAATGAAGAGGAATTATCTTGAGCCACATGTAAAATATATTATGTGTGTAACCAAATTTCCTTTATTTCTAAGCAGTTTCTACTACAGCTTTAAAAGGGGGCCAGCAGCCTGTGGGTTGCAGGTTGGACAAGCCTGGCGCTCTTTACGGCAGAGCCTGAGTCTGGAGCTGCCTCCTGCTGGCCACAGGAGTGTATAATTGGAGCTGCACAGATTTTTTTTTTTTTTTTTGAACTTACAGTACAGCTGATGGTTAAAAAAGGAGAAGGGAGAAGGGAGGAGAAAAGAATGAAAACATGATTAAGGTGTGTTATATACACATACCAAGTCCTCAAGAGGAATGCAATCATTACATACTGCAAATATGTACTAATAAAAAATAACTTGGAGAAAATGAACAAAGAACTGATTGGCTGTTATGTTCAGGCCTAGCAGAGAGGTAAGGCAAGACTGAGAATATTCACGGGGGACTACAATTATGGTGCAGGTAGTGCACAGCCCTGGCACGTGGCCCAGAAGTGTCAGTGTCCACTGGATGAGGTGCCTCCCTCTTTTCCTCACTGGCAAGAAGGTATCAGGTTCCTGGATCCATTGAAAAGGTGGCATTTTTCAAATTTGCTGTTGTGATATGCCTGTAGGATGTCTATAGGATGGGAGAGAGCACCAGAGCACTGTCCTATAGCCATCCTGGGGTAAAGCTGAGCATCTCCTCTCCTTGGCTGCTGAGGCTTGAAGTAGAGTCCAAAGAAAGAGACCGGTCAAAGTTTATGGAGAAGGCCACAGCATAAAAAGTGGTAGCCAGTCAGCAGCTCAGTGGAAGTAAGAGCTGAGATCAGGTTCCTGCTCATCAGCGGACCTCTTTCCCTTTGGGGGTAATTTTCTGGATAGGCCCTGCCCAACCTGAAGGAGGAAAGCTGAGAGGAGAGGAAATTGAAGAATTGCCAAACATAGGATGTATTCGTATTTGTACAAGGTATCTGTTGACTCTATTAATGATGAACAGTAGTGAACCTGTGTTGTTTTTTTTTTCAATCAGGACTCCATTACTGAATTAATTCTAAGTTAATGGTTCAGTCTGATGGGGAGACATCAGTCCTTAAATACACTGGTGTTAGAACTTCAGTTTGAAGAACACTCACTAATAAAATTAAGCATATGCTTGATTGTCTTCACACCTTCTCACCTGTGTTTGAAGTCCATGTAATGGCTTTGTCTGGTGGAAAGGGGTCTGTTGAGACCTGTCCCAAGAACCCAGGTATACTGGGCTAGGTGGATCTGTATGGACTTGGGGACTTCATGGTTTGCTGCTCACAGTAATCTGTGAGGAAACTCTTCTGTCCAATCCTCCCTGCCCTGGGATACTTCAGAAACCTGCACGATTCCTAACCAAAGGATGTTGTAAGGAGGGTTGGGACTCAGCATGGCTCTCAGAGCATGGGCCTCTTAGTGGCACTGATGTGGGTCATGTTGAGAAACCAGTGAGCTTCTGTGTGTTTATAATACTCGTGTGTAAAGCCTGTGTGATATGAGAGATGGAGTATGACTATTGTGAAACCCTGGATTTCTGAACACCCAGATCATCTATGTATAAGTCAGCTTTCCTGTTGCTGGACAAAATACTTGGCAGATATAATATAAAGGTAGAGAGGTTTAATTTGTCTCACAGTTTTGGGGGGGTGTAGATCATGGTCAGCTGGCTCCAGGGCAAAAGCATCATGGCAGAAAGGCAGGTGGAGCAAAGATGCTTTCTGCACAGCAGTGAGAAAGCAGAGCGGGGAAACAAGGGAGAGAGGAAAAGGCCAGAGAGGAAGGGAGTCGGGGACCTCCTATGTGCAGTATACGTACGGTCGTAAGTGTGGCGTACTAATCTGCTAGGCCTTTCTTACTCCAATGAAGTTGATGTGTCACGATTAGTGGTCACAATATCATTCTTTGGGGTTGTTAATGTTTCTGGCTGGTCTTACATAACGGAATGATTCTTATAAGAAATGTCACCATATTTGCACACCTGTATTCATAGCAACATTATTCATAGTCATCTAGAAGTGGAATTAGCCGGAGTCCATCATACTTATATTGACACATAAATAAAATGTGAGCTATACCTACAGTGGAGTACTACTGAGCCTTAAAAAGATGGGAAATGATGTCACCTGCTACAGTGTGCATGCATATTGAGGTTATTATGCTAATGACAGCTTATTTCACTGACTTAAGTCTTAAAGAGACAGCTACTGTAAGATTCTACTTTAGGAGCTACGAAAGCAGTTAAATCCCTAGAAACGAAAAGTAGAATGGCGTTGCTGGAAGCTTTGGGAATGAAGCGCTGAAGCGTTGCTGAATGGGTATAGTTTGTTCAGAAAGATAAAAGAACTTTGGAGACTGTATAATATGAGTGTAGCACTGCTGTAATGTACACTTAAAATGGTTATGGTGATAAATGTTATGCTATTTTTAGACCAACAGTTAAACAATGAATCACCATGTTCTTAGTACCTGAGCCGTGTTGGCTTGTACCTATCTTTTCTCTGAGCTTAGTGCCTTCTTGGCTTTCTTTCACTGTGCCCTTCATATACCTTTATGCTGTAGGAATTCCTCAAAAGCCAGGTTAGGTTTCTTTTGGAATTTCTGACCTGTGGGACCCTGTGGAGACCAAAGCAAAGGCTGCCTTCACTCAGGGATCCTGCTGTGGTAGGTTTCCACTCGTCATGTCTGGGCAGCACCTATGATCCCTTTCTTCCTGGCCCAACTGCTCTCCTGAGAGAGAAACATGGCATCACTTTCAGCAGCTGCATTGATTAGTTGCTTCATTAGGTTTGGTTTAATTGTAGTAACTCTGCTGTTAACAAATTTACACAGGGTACAACAGGAAAAAAGTCTGTGGGTACTTCCATCTCCTCCGAAGATAAAATGTAACCATTTTTCTGCATCATTTGAATTCCTACTGCTAATAAATGCCTGGCACTGCTTTCTGGTACGATATTTAAGTCCAAAGGGATGGTGTGGAGCCTGCATATACATAATTTAATGTAGAACATAGAGTTTTAGTGCCGGAGGGGGATCTCTGAGAGCTTTTATTTCAACTTCTCTTTTGGGGTCCTTATTAGGGAAGTGGTTAATGGCAGAGCCAGAACTAGGCATAGCTCCCAGTTTGAATTGTGAGCTCCTTCCATTCCTTGATGCATCCTCTTGGGACTGATAAAACTGTATTTAGTGCCAGGGATCTGAAAACCACTCATTTCAGAGCATAATATATCTATTAGCTCAAAGTGATTGTGTCCCCGGTCTGTTAGCTGAAGGTAATGGCTGCTCACCATGTTTGAAGTCCTGTGTGGCTTCGCCTCACTTTATTCAAAAGATGTGCTTCTGATGCCATGGGCAAAGGCCAGCATTTGGACCTGATGCTTCCAAGGAGGTGTTCTAAAACTGCTAGATTAAATCATTTTGAAAATGGAAAAGTTCTCTAACATGAAAAAGAAATCTCCCTTGAATTAACCTTCCTTGGACTGCAGTGCTGCATCTGTCTTTGACTCCCTTATCCTTCCCCTTGCCCCTAATGTTCCTCAGGGACCTTGTAAGTTACTTCTTACATGGTTATAAATCATCCAGAAGTCCTGTGTTCTCTCTCAGTGCCTAGAACACAGGAGGAGCATTTTCAGTCTGTCCACACTGAATTTGAGCAGACAGTTCACAGGGTTGAAGAAGTCAAATATTGTGTAGTGTCCTCAAGTAGTGTGAATAGTGTTTTGTAAGTGAATAGAATGAGCCCCACAAGCCTCCGTGGCTGAGGTGACATTAGGTCTCAGTTCTGAAGACTGGGCAATTTACAGAGGTGATTTATGTTGGAGAAAAATGGCATGTTCAGACAAAAGGAACTGTAGAGAAAAGGGGAGAAGACAACCTGCCTGGGCTCACTCCACCACATTCTCCACCTGTATTAGTAAGCTTTCCCTTTGCTTGGACTTAATACCCAACACCTAGCAATTAAAGGAGCAAGTAGTTTACTAGGGTCATGGTTTCAGAAGGTTCAGTCCATGGTCAGTTGGCTCAATGCAGAAGGCCTACAGGCGGGAGCCAGAGGCTCACCCTCCTTTTGAAGGGTGGCCATATATCTGTTTTCCTGGGACAGTCCGAGTTCATGTCAGTAATCTTGGTATAATGATGAGTAGTGCCCCTTTTCACTTTCAGAAGTGTTGAGGTTTGGTTATAAATGATATCTTCACCTTGCTTTTAAATCTTTGTTTTTTTGGTACTGGAAATTGAACTCAGGACCTTGCGCTTACCAAGCAGGTGCTTGTGCTGCTGAGCTATATCCCCAGCCTGTTCACCTTGCTTTTAGATGACAGGATCTACTGCAGGATTTTGAAGGAGATTGCTCAGGAGGTAGAGGGGACAGTGATGGAGTATGATTGAATACTAGCTTAGAAAAAGGGCCTAAGACAAGTAGCAGTAATATGTTATACCACAGTGCTTTGCGAGCCCATGGCTCTTTGGAGACAGTTCTGCTGAAGGCGGCTAAGAGCAGGCTTTGTTGGAATGGTATTGAAGTTTTAGATATAAGGATTAAGACCATACAGAAGCCAGATGAAGCCAAGTATGGAAGTAGAAATAGTGGTCTGGGGCCCAGGTGAGATGACTGGATGGAGACAGCCACTTGCAAGTCATTTTGCTGTGGGTGATATTTGAAACCACCATAAGGATTACACTGTCCAGAGTGTGTCTGTGACTAAGAAGAAATGAAAATATCAAGCCTTGGGGATTCAAGCATTTCAGGAGTAGGCAAGAAGAAAAGAGTGCACACAAAGAACACTGAGAAAGGCTAACCACAGAGTGAGGAGAAATCTCAGGGCATGGCAGGAATAGAGTGTTTCTGAATTGAAAGTATGATGATATGGGTATGTCCTGGGGGCTTCACATACCTCACTTTTTACACCTGAACTACCTCATATATAGGAGTTGTTTACCATGACCGATGTGCCCAGAGTTTATGTAACATGTTTAAGGTTATCTGTACAATCAAAATGGCAGAGTTGTCTTTTTTCAAAGCTCATGTTCTTTTCACACCATGGAACTGTTAGTTGCAGCTGAGATGGAGACTTTGGAGTACAAAAAGCCCTCCTGCTCCAGGCAACTTTAGCAACTTCAGCAACTTCAGCAAATGTCAAATTTGAAGAACTTGACCATTGCACATGCAAGTCTAAGGGTGCTACTGATCTCTTTTCCTGCTGGCCCTACTGGGTAGCCACTGTTATGGCTTATATTCAGACTCCCCCCAAAAGCTCCTTGTGCTCATAGGTGGGGATTTGGGGAGGTGACTGGATCATAGGTGCGTGGTACTAGGATTAGCCTACCGATAGATTTATAGTTGGATGTGATGTTGGGAGGTGAAGCCTGGTGGGAAGAGGTGGGTCATTGTGGGTATTGCTTAGAAGGGGATACCTTTCTTTCTCTTTCCCTCTCTCCCCACTCTCTCTTTCCCCTTCCCTC
>PVLD010020456.1:0-33877 GCA_004027595.1 Dinomys branickii | reverse complement strand
GTGTTGGCCTGCACATCCCGGCCCCCATCATGCTCAAGAAGCTGCCTTACTGTGGGAGGCACCTGCTGTCCCACTCCTACTGCCTGCACCCGGATGTCATGAAGCTGGCCTGTGCGGACACCCGCGTCAACAGCGCCTATGGCCTCCTTGTGGTTCTCTCCACTCTGGGTTTGGACTCCGTGCTCATTGTCCTCTCTTACGTGCTGATCCTGCAGACAGTGCTGTCCATTGCCTCCAAGGCCGAGCACCTGAAAGCCCTCAACACCTGTGTCTCGCACATCTGTGCCGTGCTGCTCTTCTACATTCCACCCATTGACCTCTCAATGATCCACCGATTTGGGAAGCGGGCCGCCCCGGCCAGCCGAGTGCTGCTCTCCTACCTTCACTATCTCTCCCCGCCTTTGGTGGACCCCATCGTTTACACCATCAAGACCCGCCAGATCAGAGTGAAGATCCTCCATCTTTTCCGGGGCCCTGGAACCAGCAGGAAACATAGAGATCATAATTGAATCTTAGACAGATGAATTAAGATGATTGAACATCTTGTTCACAAATGTAATTTTATTAGTAATTTCATACTGAGCAGATTATATGGAGAACCATTCAACATAAAGACATTATTTAGTCTAAAATCCTCCACTTTCTAATGGGAAGATGCCAAACATCCACCTAAAGAATTCTATCCTATTTTGAGCTCTGACAAATAGAGTTAAAAAGAGAATTAAATTGCTGCCTGTGTTTGTTAGATGAATTTCACTATTTTTTGTTTTCTTATAGGAGGCTACTATTTTGATTAAAGAATTCAGAGTTGTATCAAAGTATTTAAAAAATGATCAACAGTTTAAAAAATTTCAAGATGGTATTGCGTGAAAAATACAATGAATGAAAGTACTATTTTTATTGAATTTTTCTGCCTGCGCAGTAATGATTTTGTAGCTATAGATCTCCTACAATTTTATCATGAAAGTTACCTTTGTGGCAATTAACATTACTATTATTCTATATAAAATTCTAATGTTGATTATAAGGATTTAAAGTGCTTCTAAATTATAAGGATTTAAAGGATTTAAAGTGTTGATTATAAGTATTTAAAGAAAAAGGATTCTTCTTTCTTAGTGAATTCAATATTTGTCTCATTCAATATATTAACATTTACTTCAATGTTACTTCACGACGTGAAAGCAATCTTTCCTGTTTATCCAATTATGGTGGCTAGGGATATAGTTCAGTGGTATAAGCACCTGCCTGGCAAGCGCAAAGTACTGTGTTCAATTCCTGGTACCACACACAAAATAAAGAATTATCCCAATTATGTGTAATAATACTAAAATACATAGAGGTCTTCAGGAGAGTCTATGTTCAAGTGTGCATAAATACAAACAATGAAATATTGATAGTGTACTTTGTTCCACAGAGAGAGCAACCCAAATGCCAAAGAGCCAAATTACCTGTTGTGGATTAACTCCAAGATTGTAAGATATACTTTTTTAAAAAGCAGAATTAATCCTATAAAATGTTAGGCATGGTGTGTATTTTCTAATTCACAGATTATCAGTTTTATTTAAACTTGTTTTCATTAAGGAAACTTAACCTTTTTTACCTATTAAGCAAATATTATTATGAAATCATATGACTTAATGAAGACTGTATCTCACTTCTCCGAAATAGTTTTATATTCAATCTTTCAGGGAAACTTTGCTATCTGTCCTGTATTTTCTGTCACTACATTCTTTAGGGCAGCAACAAGCAATTTTCATGCACTATACCGCACACCTTTCTGCTACATCATTTAACACAGGTATTGAATGAGGGATAGTTAGACTGTTGTCAAGGGTTTTTCACATTTAAACAGTGTCTCTGTATTATTATCAGCAACATCAGTATATTGTCTACCATCGAACATAAACCTTGCCATCACTAGAGTCTCCAGTACTCTAGTGTCCTTTGTTATGGTTTATTTTTGGTACTGTAATCACACAAATAATACTGAAAATAAGTGAGGTTAATATTAAGAATATTCAGATTTGAAAATTAGATATGAAATGCTCATCATGGTTACATTTTTTGTTCTTTTTGGATATAAATTCTCACTATGGTGGCCAGACTAATCTCCTAATCTTAGGCTCAATTGATTTTCCTGCCTCAGCCTCCCAAGTAGATGAAACTACAAATAAGTGCCACCTATATGTTATGTTTCATTCTGAAAGAGGTCAGTTTCCCAATGATGATTCTTCAAACTAGGAGGTACACCTTATGAAAACAGTGAGATTCCTGGCATATGAGATGACCATATGGATTCTGTTTGATTGGAGGCTAATCTTCAGATTGATTTCACTTTCAGTTTAAGTAAATTTTATTTGAATGATAATGAGTACTGTAAAAAGTTTAGAAGATCAAAACAAAAATTACGCTAAAATTATGTTCTGTTTCTCTTGTCTAGTGGTTTACATATTCTGTAAGGTGATTCAACTTTAAAAATTCACAAAATTATATTTTTGCAGGGTCGCTGTATGTTAGTAGTAGGGAAAGTAGTATACTGAATAAATTCTGATTTAAGGCACTGATTTAAATGCACATACATAGAAATTAAATGTGCAAAAATGTGCAAAATGAAGGATTAGTGGGTGAGGAAATTCAGGGGTTACCATAAGATTAGTTTTCTCACACAAGCAAAACAAGCTTGCTTTGTTTTTCCATGTGATGCTCTGCACCATGTTATGCAAAAAAGAGGTTGACAGCAGATGGCAAGCAGATGGGGGAGCTAAAGAAACTTCTATACAAAACCTGGACCCCGATATACGGTTGTACCAACAGGAAGTGCACTATAGTGAAGGATAAGATAGGGGAGATGTGAAAAAAATTAAATCTTCCATTGCTAGGCTTTTTATCACTATTCCATAGTCCCAACTCTCGGTGGGCAAATTTTCCCTTTGTGACTCCAACTTTCACCTTGTGATTTGTCTTTTGGCCTCTGAGGCCACCGTTTCCTTCTTGGTTTAAGCACAATGAGGTCCTTTCCTGATAGTATTATTTCCTAGGCTGTCACAGTTTCTTATTTTCAGTCCACTCTACCTAAGTTTCTGAATGATCCTTAAATGATGTGACTATGAGTTGCAGAAATAATTCTAAAATGAAAGCTCCGAAGTGAGAATTTAGACTGTGCAAATGGGAAGGGGATCTGGGGATGTGAACAATGAGAAGGAAAGGAGGGGAGGAGAAAGTAAAAGGGACCAAGATGCAATATGCATATGTCCAAATTCCAATAATGAATGTATTTCCTATGTATCACAAACATATATTAATGAAAAAGGGAAATTAAATAACTTGAAATATTTACATAATGGCACTTTGAGTTGTTAATGATGCTATAGTAAATTCCCTGTACCAAAGACCCTCTATTGAACCAGAGGGATGGATTCTGTTTTCTTTTTTATTACTAGCGCACGTTTACAGCCCATGTGTATATTCCACAGATGAAGTTGGTCCACATGTACAATGTATCTTGGTTCCTTTGCACAGCACCTTTCCCTCCCCCCCCCTTCTCTGCTCCACAGCTTGATCTCCTTCCCACTTAATAAAGCTCCACTGACTTACTTCCTATTATCTCTCTTTTATTTTGCTTTCTGTTTATATTTTGGTTTTCTCATGTGAAACAAACCATGCAATATTTAAATTTGTGCATCTGATTTATTTCATTTAGCATTATGGTCTCAAGGTACATCCATTTTCTTGCAAATGATTCAAGCTTCTGGATCCCAGATAGTGCAGTTTCCTATGCCTCCTATGTAGGCAAATACCTAAATTTTGTCTCCAAACTTGATTTATTTAGCAAGAAAAAATATTCTCAGTGTTTTATCTGTGCAAAACAACATAATAACTGATGTGAATACATAATCAATATATGACAGACCACACAATGAGACAGTAAATATATATATTTTCAATATTGAATCTGAATATATATTGAATATGAATATATAAATATGGATATATATCCATACACAAATAAGTGCAAACATCAGGCCTTATATAAGTACAGAGTAAGAACACATACTGTGTTCGAGGCAAGAAGTTTAGTAAAATCTTTAAGGAATTGGATACTTTAGGGACATCAGTCAGTAAATGGTGTGTCAAATCTTTCTAAAATCTGGATGATTTTGATGTAGTAATGAGCATAAGATTTTATATACATTTTTAACCAAATCATTGTCATATTTTAATAAGTCTTCTTTTTTGTCAAAATTAAACTTTAGGAAGAAAAGTCATTAGCCCATGTCACTATCCCATGTCAAGCATTGATATTATATTTATTTTTCTATAATTGTATGACATCTTTCAAAATGTGTTTTCAAGAGTCACATTAAGAAGCCTACTATTATTATTAACTAACCAATATTACATTTAAAGATTTTATTGATGCTGTAAAAATTAAATATTTGAAGTCCATAATGGTTGGACACAGTGGGAAGTGCACAAGAGTATTGAACATGTTTTCAAATGCTTTTGGGTGCTTGTATTTCTTCTTTAAGAAATGTTCAAATCATTTGTTATTTTAAATGGATTGTTTATTAGTTTAATATTATTTTGAGTTCTTTAGATATTCTAGATATAATAATCTTCTGTGACTAGGTAGCCAAGATCCTTTTCTCATTTCACAAGTTGTCTTCACACACCACTGGTTACACTCTTTGTTTTACAGAAGCTTTTCTACTTTGTTGTAACTGAGATTGTCTAGTCCTACTTCTAGCTCCAGAGCTTGCGGAATTCTACTAAGTGTTAGAAGGGTCTCAGAGTTTCAGGTTTCACACGAAGTTCCATTTTGATTTGGTTTTTGGACAAGGTTAGACCTGGAAATTGATTTTAAAACATCTCTATGTGTATATCCAGTTTTTCCAGCAACATTTGTTGAAAGGGCTGCCTTTTTTCTCAGGTAATGTTTTTGGTACCTTTGTTGCAAAATTATTTTGACTGACATGCATGAATTTATTTCTGAGTTGTCTATTCTGTTCTATCATCTATGTGTTTATTTTCATGCCAATGCTATATTGTGTTGTTACTAGGGCACTCTTGTATGTCTTGAAATAGGCAGTGTGGTGCCTCAAATCTTGTTCTTTTTGCTCAGGATCACCTTTTCTATTTGGAGTTTTTTGTGCATCCAAGTTTTCTGCTTAATAACTTCTCATGAATTGTAATTCTTCGCTGAACTTATCATTTATGTTTTCCTTTATTTTGTTAAGCTCATCTAGCATGTTATTAGTGTCTTTTTCAAATTTGCCAAATCTTTTCATTTTAACTCCAATACTTGATGAGTTATAACTTTTTTGAGCTAATTGAGCAGTTTATTGATTTTATGAGTATCCTTTGTTTTTCTCTTGAAAAATTCAAATGTGTAACTTTTGATTTTCTTTCCTCAGGTGCCCGTTGATCAACTTTGGAGAAGATAGAAGCTTGGGAGGCACTTTCGCCTTGTCTTCTCAGGTGTGTATTATTTTTGCTTGTTTGTCTTATGCTAAGGTGTGTAGGTACTTATCATGAAAAGAGTTTCTTGTTAACATGGAGATCTCTTTAGTTAGTGTCTGCCTTGCAGTGATGCACTCTGGCATGGCCTTTCCTTCTGTCCTGTTTATCTGGGAAGGAGAGTTGCTGTGTGATTGGCCTAGCACCTGGTTCTCTGGGAATGATCTGCAATACTGTTAATGATATCACAGTAATCTGGATATGGGCATGCAGAGAAAACCAATTAATAGCAACAACTATGTCACTCTGGCAGTAGAACTAAATCAGAAATAGTAATAGCATCAAAAACAAACTGGCTAATGAACTCCATGTTAAACAATAATATACCAACCTTAGCTATAGAAATGAGATCTATATTTATAGTATAAATACTGAAAAAGTATTGATATGTGTGGTGGATTAACTAATGGTCAACTTGTAAAACCCAGCTGAACTGAAGCAGAGTGGTGCTGGACGTGGAAGGCCCACCTGAGGAATGTTGCCTACCGCATAAAAGGAGAACTGGAGGGAATATGGTGTGCTATTGATTTTCCTGGCGAAACTTGTCCTGCTGGTTTTCCTGATGTGAACTCAGCTGTCCTCATCATTGGAGGAGCTCAGTTCCTCACGTCGAGTGTCTCTTCCTGACTGCAGTGCAAATCCCTCAGCCTACCAGCACAGATCTTCCACCCCACTGGTGCAGACTTTCCGGCTTCCATCATTGACATTTTGTTTTACACAGTGCAAGCAGATGCTGGATACAGACGTGCATGACACATTGCCATGGGCTTTAGGCCTCCGGCTAGTTTATTTGAGTCTCTAATGTGTGGGCAGATCTCATGCACTCTTCTGCAATTGAATTTTTGGTGGACTGTTATAAAATAATTCTATCTACTATGTGTCCTTTATTAAATCTATTCCCTTAAACAATTTGTAGGGAAATGGATGGGTCCTGAGAACATAATGTTAAGTAAAATAAATCAGACACACAAGCTTAACTATTTCAAGGTTTCTTTTAAATGAGAAATTCAAAATAGAAATACGGAGTAAAACAAATGATAATGGGATATAGGTAGGCAATTATTTTGGAAAAAGAAAGAGACCAAACAAAGTAAAAATGAGACAGCAGTTCATGGAGGGTAGTGAAATAATTAAGAAGCGTTATGTACATGTGCCATCTCCTAACGAGGAAAATAATCATTACATGTTACAATCAGGTACTAATAAAAAATTATTGCATGGCAAATTTCCCTCATGGCTTTTTTGAAAGTTGAGGAATTTCTTGTATATTCTTTGTTTTCTGGGGGTTTGTGTCATTCATAAGGGTTATATTTGGTTCAATGTTTTTTCCATAAATATTGTTATGCTCATGTGATATTATATCTTCAGCTTCTTCACACAAAAATTATATAAATTGATTGCTGATATCAAACCAACTCTTGATTTTATGAATAAGTTCAGTAACATCTTAGTGCATACTTCCTAGAAATTCTCACTTTAATATCTAGGATAGGAAGTAGCTAGGATAGAATTGGGACACAGTAAGAGGTCAATAAAATATAATAGCAGTAAATCAATTGAATAATATTACTTTGTAACTAGAAGGGAGTGAAAAGCCCAAAGATGTTTCTTCCAAATCTTTAACTGTTTTTTTGCCCTTATAGCTAAGATAACTGTATTACCAAGTTCTACTAGTTCATTGAAAGGAACAGTTGGTGGTTATATTGCTTGATCAGTTTTGCACGCCTATATCTTGTAATCTGAGCAACCACTTTGAAGATAATAATATGCAATATAATAACCACTGTTAATTTCTTATCATCTTGTTTTGAAATTCTGTATTATTGTTTAGTCTTTTCTCTCTTTAAAATAAAAATTTAAAAATTTAAAAATCTTTAATGGTTTTGTTCACTTGTAAGTAAAGTTTTAGTATGTTTGCACTTTGAAAGCAAGAATCCACTGAAAAGGAACAAGCAAGACATAAAAATGTGCCCTATTTGAATCAAAATAAAATCTATAATAATTTTAAGTAATATTTTTCATTTATTCAACAAACATTTATTAAGCAAAACTTAGGTTGAATTCTACTACTGATAGTGTGTTTGGGTAAACCCAGATATAATTCACAACTGTATTCAAACAGCAATATTAATAATTTTAGTAGTGAGAAAACAATATTTTCCCACAGATTCTCTTAAATAATAACCATTGTGACTAATTTATAAGTTACTTATTGTCCTTGTGTAGTTGATAAGACTATGTCACAGGTCATGAGGAAGAGTTTATCGTACTTTTTTATGCTAGTAGTTTATTTAGACTTATGTTTCTGTGTGGCAGACTTAAGTTTCATTATTGCACTCAAAAAAGAATACAGAATCTACTTAGCTTCTCACCCAATTTCATTTTATAAACAAATCTATGCCTTTATAGTTTTGAGGGTGTAAAAAAGTTAGTGATTCTTTATTTTTACTCCTAGTTAGCAAAAAGTAAGTTGATAAAAATTTCCTCCATATTATATAGTTTAGCCACTTTGAATTAGATAAATGAACCAGGAAAATAGCAATATACTCCTAAATCTCATACTGGAAAAGTAAACGCAAATTTGATTGAAGAAACTAATTCTCAGACTTGAAGATATCAACAACCACTGTTAACTTCCTATCACCTTGTCTTAAATTCTGCATTGCTTGTATTGTTTATGTATTATTTTCTAAATATATGTTTGTTTGTTAATATGTTTTCATTTTTTAATCTTTAAAATAGAAAAGAAACTCATTCTGATGTTTCCTATTTAACTAATCAGTCACCTTGTAGTTCTGTCAACCTAGGTGCTATCCAGAAATAGATATCCTCAGGAGGAGTACACGGTTTCTTTTCTTCTCAAAGAAAGGGTCGCCATGTGATGCTTTTCCCTTCATAAAAAGGGGACTTCACAGAGAGACACTTTCCTCATTCATTTTCAGCTTTGGTGTTATATTACATTATGTTCTAACAAAAATTTTGTTAAAAATAACATGTATTGTGAATTCAGATTGATCTTTGAAAATCATTACTTCACTCAGTGATTTTTTAAATTCATCTGTCTAAACAATTTTCTAAGTGATTAGATAAAGATATTGATTTGGGAAGGTTTTCTGAAAAGAAAATAAAGAATCATGTGACATAAACATTACTATTCACTGAGTTTATACTACGTGCAACTCTGCAGATGCATCTGAACTATTCCTAAAGCACCCTATCAGGCACTCAACAGTTAATACAGCAAAAGGCTTGAATCCCGGAAGATTCCTGTCCTCCCAGGTACCTATTAATGAATAATAAAAGGTGTTCAAACTGGATCTCAAGAGTGGTAGGCTTTGTGTTCGCAAGTAAAAAGCCGTTCTTCCAGAACTCTGGTAACCAAAGGCCTTCAGATGTCAGGTGGGAAGGTTACAAGATATGGTGAATTTGAGTGCTTGAGTTTGAGTGCAGAAATAAGATTCAAAATCTTTGGGTCAAAGACCCCTTTGTTAATCTCTAGCATATACAACCAGAAACCACTTAAAAGGATATTCATATTAAGTCTTCCAAAGACGTATTTAAGTTAGTTTGGAGCATAATGCTCATCCAAATAGTAGTTTTATTAAAAATCCTGCAAATAGAAAGGATGGGATGGCCAATTTTATGACAGCATTGACTTGCCTCAGTCCTGAAGCTTGACAGAGTCTAAGAGTGTCAGGAACCCATGAATGGAAAATGGCAATGATATGATATATGGTGATGTTATGTTTGGTGAGTTAAAACTTGCCTTTGTGGATAATGAAGACAGTGTCTTGATTCTCAGATTTTTATCCAATATTATTAAAATTGAAAGACTTTAGACTAAAGAGTCCTGATTATGTTTCTGAGTAGGAGACTAGAAAATAATGCTCAAGAATGTTATTTTTATAAACTGCATCTTGTCATTATCACAGGGCAAAGAAAGTAACATTTTGAGCAGTAATAACACATGGTTCTTGAAGGCCATCCCTTCAATAAAAGGTTAGATTTAGGGAGTATGCACATGGCCTTCTGTGCAAAGTCCTGAATCACATTCAAAACCTAAAATAACTTAAAGGTCCTTGCAGTAGGTTTTAAGGAACAAAGAATTTGTGGCAAATTTGATCATGAAAATGCTCTCATCACTGATACATTATGGATTTTACTTATGCATTTCATTTTCAGGCTGCTCTCCAGAGCCTACAATGTAAGCAAATCAGTAAGAGTCTTTGAATAGTTCTGGTACCACTATAATCCAGTTCAGATGTAGAGCATTCAAATTTGTGGCATGAGTAAATAAGTGCTTTGGCAGAATAAATAGCAAATAAACGCGCTGATTCTGAAAACTGTGCTGAGCATAAGTCACACAACAATAATGGCAATGCCAATTTATAACATTAATTGTATATGAACTATATATACAAAACAAGTATGTACAAAACCCAAAGATCCTACTTATAAAATTAAGGACTTTTTAGGTCCATAATATTTGACTACAGATAAAAATACTGCCTTAATTTTAGAATAAATGTTTATTCATGGTGATAACTTTTGCACACCTTATTTCATCATAATATTTTTCTTTTAGTTCCCTACATTTTCAATACAAACTGGAGCATGTGTTCATATATGACAAAAATCAATGCACCACCTATTTTAGGAACACATGTTTACTGAAGAGCAGCTAGTAGATGGATCTAGAAGGCCATTCCCTCAACAAGGGTCTAGATTTAGGGAGTATTTAGATGGCCGTCTGGGCAATCGCTGAAGCCAACTTGCCTTGGTGTTCTTGCTTATTAGAAATAAATTGATCAAGTTGGTAAAGTTGATAAAATAAGAATAAGTCCTTTATTTTAAATTAGACCCTATAGAATGAGCAAAGGAATAATATAGAACACATGAACCTGTAATTTTCAGATTATCAAAGGACTTAGAATTTAATATGATATCTCATCTTTTGCTGGCACAATCATTATCAGTTAAAGTGAATCTATTAACAGGGCAAGAATTCCAATTACAGTCAAAGACTCTCAGGATCTAAAATTCTATCCTACATATCAACAGTGGTGCCTGAGACAGCACATTTCATTCTAGGACCAGTCTGTTATCCTGGGATGACAATGCCGGTCAACACCACCGGCTCCATCTTCTCCAGCTTCCTGGTCACGGGCATCCCAGGGCTGGAGGCTGCACACATCGGGGTCTCTACACCCTTCGGCGCCATGTTCCTCATTACCCTGCTGGGCAACGGGACCATCATCGCAGTTGTCTGGAGGGAGCGCTCCCTCCATGCGCCTATGTACCTCTTCCTGGCCATGCTGGCGGCCTCTGATCTGGGCCTGTCCCTCTCCACCTTCTCCACCTTGCTGCTCCTCTTCTGGCTGGATGCCAGAGAGCTCACATTCCCCGCTTGCTTCACCCAAATGTTCTTTATTCATACCTTTCAGATATTTGAGTCTGCTGTTATTCTGGCCATGGCCTTTGACCACTACGTGGCCATTTCTCGCCCACTGCACTATTCGTCCATCCTCTCTCACAGGGTGATTATCAAGATAGTTTTGACTATTGTGCTTCGAACATTGACAGTACAGGTGCCCCTGCCTATCCTTTTGAAGAGGTTGTGCTTCTGTCACTCCAACGTACTTTCTCACTCCTACTGCCTGCATCCTGACATCATAAAGCTCTCCTGCTCCAACGCCAGGATCAATAGTATCTTTGGACTCTTTGTGGTGCTGTCCACCCTGGGGCTTGACTTCCTCCTCATTCTCCTTTCTTACTTGCTGATTCTGAAAACTGTGCTGAGCATTGCGTCCCATGGCGGGTGCCTCAAGGCTCTCAACACCTGCATGTCCCACCTGTGTGCCGTGGTTCTCTTCTTCACACCCATGATCTGCCTGTCCATGCTGCACCGCTTTGGTCCAAGGCTTCCCTCCCACATCTACGTGAGCCTGGCTAACCTGCACTTCCTCGTTCCTCCTGTGATGAACCCCATCGTGTATGTGGTGAAAACTAAGCAGATTCGGGATAAAATATTCAGGTTTTTCATCAGAAGTAGACCTAGAGAATCAAGGTGACCCAGAGTATATTTTTACATATATAGTTTTGAAGATCTTTCTCTTTGTTACAGTTTTCCTACAATTTAGTCATGTAAGTTTCCTTTGTGAAAATTATTATCCATAGTTTGGGAAGGTAATAAGAAAATAATATTATTTTCTTACCCATATAAAAGGCTTATTTAAAACTGAAATTTGTTGAATTTATGTTAATATAACTTTAATTCAAGTAGATTTTAATAAATTAAAAAAAACCCTCTGCACCCAATAAACTGTCTATCAGCCTTCGTATCAGTCAATCTCAGTTAATCTTATGAGAGAAGGTAGCTTGGGAATTCATAAACTAGCTGAGTGAAATAACAATAGTGATGTTAATTACTGTGAGACAATTATCCAGACATCAATAAATAAAATGGCCTTTACTATGACATCAACATCAAGATGTTCCAAACAACTCAAAAATACTGTTATCTCCCTTTTAAATATTTTTTGTACACTACATGTAAGGTGGTAGTATTGTCTTGAAATTATTGCTAGGAATTAACCCATAAAATTTTACAACTAGCAAATGAGTGATATTCTTGTTTCATTTGAATGCAACAAATTTGCATATTGTTGAGCATTGCTCTTCTCTAAGTTAGATGGCATGCATGACACTTTAAATATGTTACTGTGATGTTTTTTATTAACCAAACTCTCTGAGTCTGAAATCTCTTTTAGGATATCATCTTTTCTCCCTATTATCACCATATATACTTATGCATGACGTTTGCTAAGTATATGGGCACCACTCTGATGTTTACTGTTGTGTTATTACTTATCTCACTCTTTTCACCTTCTATATTTAGCACTTTGTGCATTGATGATAACTATATGAGTGGCTTTGTACCTTGCACATTTCCTGATTGAATGATTTTGTCCCATTGGTGATGGTAACACTTACATATTTGTTGTACGTTTATCACTAGTTTTTGAATATTGTTCCATTGAGATATTACATATGTAATATGTAAATGTACACTTTGGTCATTTTTAGAGTGCATAGAGTTCTCCAACTGTTCCCATTATTTAATTTTAGGACATTGCTTTGGCTTCAAAAAGTAAATAAAACTCATTCATTAACAATAATTTTCTTTCTTAATCATAGGCCTAGGGAAATTTCAGTTTAATTGTAGTTTAGTAAAAATTTATATATATACTTTTAGTTTCATAAAGTTTTTTAAAAATTTATCTCAGTTGTCAGACTTAATTTGTTCTAAAGTCACGTTTGAATACCAAAAAGTCTGAGAACTGAACATATTTTCCTTCATAAGAAAAGAATAGAAAATCAAATAATTGGTACTGAGGTCTGACAATCACACCTGTAGAGTCATTTTTCCAGGACTTTAACACATTACTCAGTGATTTCTTTCTTCAACTCTATCGCGGTTCTCACAGCTTTCCTCTTAGCTTTACCGCTGTTATCACCAGCTTTCTGTGGAGTCACGGACACAATATTTTATACAAACAAAGCTGAAGCGAAAAAAATACAATGATGAATATTTTAATGCACAAGCACTATATGTTGTCTGGGCTAGAGCAGCCTTTGGAATCTAGTGTCAGTCTGTTGTGTCCACAGTGAGATGCCGTGTGTGATTCACTGTCTACCCTTACAGGTCTTTTCAAGTCAGATTTTTGTTTGACTGTTATGGAAAGTTATGAAACCTGAGCAATTTTTTCGACTGGTGGAGAGGAAAGTTCAAGTCGGAACTGCACAACAACACAGTTATCACTGTATTGTAAGTGCTGTTTTGTCTGCAACAATATGTTATTTGAAGTTCATCCACGTTGTATGGATTCATACTTTTGTTTTGCCAAATAGTTTGTACTTTGGGGAGAAGATCACAATTTTTTTTATTTTCCAATTGCTTTCCCTTTTTGCTACTCTAAATAAAATTGCTATTAATATGAATATACCAGTGTATCTTTTCATTTCTTACCTAGATACTTTAGGGTAGATTTGTTAGTTTACATGTTAACTCAATGTTTAATATTTTCAAAAACTGTCAAAACATTTTCTATATTCGCTGTGCTATTTTATAGCAATATATTTATGCTCTAGTTTTGCTACATCCTCCCATCCTCTGTCTTCTCTTAACAGTCTTTCTGATAAACATGAGGTGATGTCTCACGATATTCATTTGATTTTTCTTAAAGATTAAATATTTTGAGCAACTTTATTTGAACCATCATTTCTTGATAGTCTGGAAAGGATCATCAGCAAGTCATTGATGCTTCAGCTTTATTTTATAGCTATGTTGAATAAGCAAGGATTGATAGTTAAAAGTAAAATATGGGTAGAAGTGAGGCAAAATTAGGGAGAATTTGGGGTCAGGCTTTTATCTTTAGCATTGACCTCTACTTCTCTAGCAGTGTTAACCAAAAAACAGCAGGTAGAGTTTAAGAGCACAAAATCTCTCTTGATTTCTCAATAAGAAATACAGTACCTTCTTATTATAATAATTATAACAATGGCCAAATAATATATTAAATAAAGATATCTATGTTTTGTAACCATTGGGCCATTGAGAGTTTTTTTTTTTTTTTGCTTTGTTTTTGTTTTTGTTTTTGTTTTTTTACTATAGGACTTCAATCTGGCCTCTGTTTTGTAAACCTGAAGACTTTTCCTAGTGACTGGCTTCAAGTAATGCAGGCATGTAAAGTATGAAGTAGATAACAGAAAGCTCATGCCACAAAGACAACAGAGCTTAGTAGAAACAATCTTTATGTTGCCTCTTTTATTCTATAGGCAAAGTTATAGGAGAAGCCAAATATTTACTTAAGGAGCACTTGAAGGTACATTAAAGCAATAAAATGCCTATCTAGTAACAGAGCTGATGGACAATTTGGGGAAGGGGTATTAGGACTGAGAATCGCGGCCTCTCATGACTGCAGGCCAAAACATTACAGATGAAGTCAGACTACCATAGGGTCAGAAGCAGTGTGTAGAGCCCTGGTCTGTATCTAGCTCAGTGTTCTCTTTCTATGTTATTATTAATGACTCAATTTTTTTATTATACTTTCCTTTTCAGTGTGTAGGACCAAGGCAATATGAGAGTTTTGTCCATAAAAATTAATTTATTTATATAGAGTTGTCCAGGTCAATTAAAGCTTCTTGGAGCTTATTTTGGGGGCTTTGCGAGGTTAAAATTTATATAATACACAACATAGCAAGTGGAGTCTAGTGTCGAATGCAGACATTAGCTAAAAGCAGAGCGACAAAAATGACCCAGTGTTTGTAACCATGTACCACAGTCATGTAAGGCACTGAGGACAGGAAAGGAAGCGTTAGAGTAAGAGGATGTGTGAAGAAGAAATGTTTCAGAAATTTTTGGTCCTGGGAATCGAACTCAAGGGCTCACGCTTGCCAGGTAGATGCTTGAGCTGCTGAGCTATATCCCCAGCCCCCAGACTTATTTGCTTCTGTAAGCCTACAATTGCTCAATACCGTAAAATCTGTTCTGTGTACACCTGAAAATACCACACTAAAATGATATTGGATAATTTATTAACATAATTTAAAATCATCTCGAGAATTTAAGATGGGAGATGTTCGTGTTGTATGCCATAGGATGTATACCATAGGAAAGCCTTATTCTTAGTGTTTTCTATGTGGAATAAACGCTGCTCTTGTAAAAACATGCAGATAGATGGCTCTGAGACTCGGCTGGGGATGGAAACTTAACAAACGCAATTCAGAAATGAAAACTGTCATTTCACAGATGCAAAAGTCATGAGCTAATAAGCTAATCCAAATACTAACTGTGAGGTCATGAGCATAAAGTAATTACCCAGCATGTCAAATTCTCAAAAGACTTCACATCCGAAGGTTATTCCTTGGGTGGTTCTTACAAATGTCAGTGCACAATGGAGATGAATATATATACACATTGTTTTCTGAATTCTTACAAGCTAGGCATGACCGTTGTGCCTTCTTATCGTTGTTACTATAAGAGAGGCTAAGAAGAAAATCAAGATCTATTGTTTATGCCACTACTGCTTTATAAAAAATGTATACAAAAGGTGGGTTAGAGTAATGTAGTTCTTAACACTGCAGGTTCTATAGTTGCATCACTAGACTTCAAAAACAAAGTTTTATACTGTGACAAGACCTTGGTAAGTTAATCATGCAGGGCCTGATTTGCTGTCTGAAAAATTGGCATCATAAGAGCTATGTAATATAGTAGTTGTGACCTTTAAGTTGGATGATACCTGTAAAATTTTTAGAAGTTTTAGCACAATATTTACTGTATTACAAACAAGGATGAGTATTTTCAAATATTATTATTTCTGCTATATTGGAGATTCCTATGAAGATATGTGATAACTTTTGTTCAAGCATGGTGTTGTTTAAACACATGCTGTCTTCTGTGGGATTATCTTGCTGGAAGACAGCCAGATAAATGGAGCAAATTCTGCCTTAAATGACCATTATAACTGTAGTTATACCGCTATGTTTTTAATAAATCATTCAAACAGTTCCCTTGCCTTCACTTTTTATTAAAAGCCATACGTTGACCCTATCTCTCTCACATGAGTTTGGAAATTTTCTAGTTTCTCTCATCTGTGTTCAAGCAGAGGGGATATAGTATGTGGAATAATAAGATAAATATAGACTATACATTGATAACATGATGAGGTGCCCTAAATCCTGCTAAAGTTTGCAGTTATCGGAAAAGGATAATTTTAATTAATGTAGGGGAAAATAGGTATTTATATTTTATTTTATTTTCATTTTTTTGGAACCAGGAATCAAAGTCAGGAACTCACATTTGCCAGGCAGGCGCAGTGCTGCAGAGCTGTACCCACAACCCCAAGATGGGCTGATAAAATGCAGAGCAGGTCTCTGTGTGCGTGGTGGTGTGGCTGTACAGCATGGAAGCTGGGCTGATGCAGACTTCAGATTCTGGTGTATCATTGAGGTGCCATAGCACTGTGTCCAGGACTGAGGCTTTCCAAAGGTGCGGTTAAAAAGTGTTGCTAAATATGTATGTAAAGCCTTTGCTAAAAGTAAAATTTGCTGATTTTATTTGCCAGCTTGACCAATTGAGTTAATGTTTCATAGGATGGAAAAACATATACTTTTATACTTGAGGCATTTTGTACAAAGCATTTTGTATTATACATAACTTGATGTTTTAAAAATTAACAATGTGAAGTAGGGAGAATGGTCTTTCTCACAGAGATAGATGGAGGGAGAAAAGAGAAAGGAAAGGGAAAATGAAAAGGAAATTAAGATGTATTATGCATATGAAGCAGTTCCCCACAAGGAATGTTAACATGATGTACTACATTTGAGTACTCATAAAAAAGTAAAAAGAGAATCACTGCAGTGGAAAAACTGAGAACTGGATCCAGCCATCGTGTTGGTAGAAAAGAAAAAGATAATCATGGTACTCGGTAAAACACTATTTCAATGTGAGATAGTGAATAATTACAGTCCTTGATTCTTTCAATGATTTTATTATTCAAATGAGGACATATTTTGCTCTGAATTTTCATTTGTGTTGCTGACACCATGCTGGAATACTTGTGAGTTAGTACTTATTAGGGTATGGGTGATATTATATTATATATCATTTTAAATTTAATCTTAACACCTTTATGATCTTCTGTACCTTCAAGGGTACAGAAGGCTAACACGTGATTTTTGTTTGTGGTATGAAGTTAATCCATCAGAATACATTTCACAGTCTTAGGATGGGAATCAGGAACTGGGAACATGCTATTTCTAGTTATGTATCACTTTAACATCAAACACTTCTCTCATTTCATTTGTCCACAGCTAGAAAAAAATGGAACATTTTCTTCAGTTCTCTATTAAGTATTTTGGTGAGAGAAGAAGAAAAGTTTAACCTTTTAAAGTTAATTTTTACAGTATCACGATAAAACATAAAAATTATACACATAAAATAGTTAAAAACTCAAAAGATATATGCACAAATTACATGGTTAAAACAAGTGGAATTATAAAAATGAAAAGTCAAAGAATTCAGCTCTTTATTTTCCTGACATCTAATTTTTCTTTTTTAGACAAAAAGGAAACTCAGTGCTTTATAAAATGGAACTTACCACAAAATATCTTTATTCAGTAATGAATCTTGGACCTTGTCACTCATGATGTTCATTCCTCCTACTTCATCATTTCAAAAGTAATAATTAGCCCTTGACTAGCACCAAAGAAGTTTGTACTATTGTCTATCCTAGATAACATCTCTCTCTCTTCTTTATGTGATAGTCTCTGACTCCCTGTCTGTTACAGAACTCAACTATACATCTCCTCAGTTCACTTCCTTTCTTCTGACTGGTGTCCCAGGATGCGAAGATTTCCAAATTTGGATCTCCATTCCTTTCACCTTCATGTACCTCTTGGCTGTGACAGGCAATGGCTTACTTATGGCAGTCGTGGCCTGTGACAAGAGCCTCCATGAACCCATGTATCTCTTTCTGACCATGCTGGCATTCAATG
Source organism: Dinomys branickii (assembly GCA_004027595.1). Lineage (NCBI taxonomy): Eukaryota > Metazoa > Chordata > Mammalia > Rodentia > Dinomyidae > Dinomys > Dinomys branickii. The sequence continues at coordinate 15,802 of PVLD010020456.1, read as the reverse complement.
ATGTCCTCCTTTGTACAGTCACGGTGCCCAAAATGCTTATTATCTTCTGGCATGGTCCTTCCCTGTCAACGTTCCCAGCCTGCCTCACCCAGATGTTTTTTGTTCACGCGCTGTTCCTCTCTGAATCTGCTGTTCTACTGGCCATGGCGTTTGATCGGTATGTGGCCATCTCTGTACCACTCCATTATGCAACTCTGCTCACAGGTTCATTCATTAGCAAGGTAGGCTTAGCTCTGGTGGCTCGGAGTGTGGCTGTTGTCACTCCTGGTGTCCTCCTCATTCTTCGTTTGCACTTCTGTAGGAGTAACACCATCCATCACACCTACTGTGAGAACATGGGCATTGCCAAGTTGGCCTGCAATAGCATCACGCTGAATAGTGTTTACGGGCTTACTGCTGCTCTGCTCACCACGGGGCTGGACTTTGTGTTTATCTCCCTTTCCTACCGGCTAATCTTAAGAACAGTCTTCCAACTACCTTCCAGGGAGGCCCGGACAAAAGCCTTTGGAACCTGTGGAGCTCATTTGAGTGTCATATTGATATTCTATACTCTGGCCTTCTTCTCCTTCTTTACCCATCGCTTTGGGCATCATGTTCCCAGATACATGCTTATCCTCCTGGCCAACCTCTATTTACTGGTGCCACCTACACTGAATCCTATTGTTTATTGGATAAAAACTAAAGAGATAAGGGTGCGAGTCCTAGGGCTCTTTAGCCAACCAAAATGATTCAAGAATAATGAAGCATCGAGGAATGAGGGAATCCAAGATGGATGATGTGTAGGCTGCAATATCAGGTCTGAATCAATCTGGGAAAGTCTATGCAAGAACTCCTAACCACTAAAGAGAACTTAGACTATCCATATTTCCAAATGCTACCTCGCTGATATAGAGTAGACAAGATGGTAACAGAAAATTTTGGCACCATCAAAGAGTCTACCAATAGATTAAGGTAATCAGAGAAATGTAAAAATAACAAAGTAAGGGATTTAAATATTACTTAGCATCAGACATGCCTCTTACATGTCAGGGTTCCATGGCAAGGATCAAGGATCAAATTAAAACTCTATAGTGTCAGGAATTAACTCTGATCCAAAACCTGACTGTTCCAAGAAGACCTTGAAATCACTAATATGCAATAAATAACTACTAAAAAGATAAACCTCAATAAATAAAGTAGTTAATAATAATTTCACCTAAGAAATTATCCAATATGCTCTTATGTTTTGACCCCATAGTTAAAAATGGATTCCTTTTCGCTAAACAAACACACTTTCTTTTAGTGTCCAGAAAATACCTATTCATCTTCTTTAATACTTTACTGTTATAAAGAATCTTACAGTTATACATACTCTAAATTCACTTTTGATTAAATAAATAAAAAGTCATTTATTTTATGGAAACACCCTGAATTTTATCATGAAAACTAAGAATAAGATAAGACTTAGGAGGGGCGGAAGCCAGACTGCTATAGGCTCTCAACTGAAGGACAGAATTGCTGGAATAGGTGACATCCTTTGTCTCAGCTGTCATTACTTTGGGCTAATAAGTATATTAGCTTCAGATTGTTATCCTGGGTAAATACATATACCCTTTAATATTCTGATTTAATAGGGTTACAACTGTGTTAGGGACATCTTTGAGAACAAGAAATTATGGAAAATGATCAAATTTTGTTCACTGGATTCATTTGACTTCTATACACAAACTCATGTAGTTTTTCCAGTTTGATTTTTCCCCACCCTCACCTTCCTTGCTAATTGCATCTATGGTACCAGGGACCTATTTTATAATCTACAAACCAGACAGCCATAATCCTCCAACACAGACCATTTCTTCTCTACAACATACTCACCTCTTGTTTAATAAAAAAGCTGAAATATTTCCTAGCTATATTGATAAGAAAAAATGCAGAAATATTATAATATTAACCCACACATTTTCTGGTAGAATTGAGTGTTACGGAAAAAATGTCTGTATCATCCTATCTACACAGGTATAGTTGTTTTTAGATTATATATAATCGGGTAGTTATCCACAGTGTTTGAAATAAATTTCCTTGAAGTTTAAATCATTTGATTCAATGATTTCATGGCTAAGTGAAGTAATGAGGTGTTTTTCAAGAGTGATTTTTATAGGAGGAATGGCCAAACATTCACACGATAAAGGGGATAGTGCTATTATAGTTTCCTTCATTGTGTTTTGCCAAAAAAGATCTTCTGCTGTATGAAAATGCTCATCATATTACACGAAGGATGGCATTTAACACTGTGAAAACAAACTCCTGATATTTTTACCCAGGGAGAAAAAGTTCGAATACAAAATTGATGACTATTATTTGAGACACCGAATAAGTTACACGTTCAGCAGAAGTGCAGAGAATATTTTCAGGAAGCAAATATAAATTCAAGAAATTAGCTAACAAGGTAATATGACTGAAAACATCTCTTAATTTGTAAGGCCACATTCAAATGTGATGGATGCTTTAATAACATTGTTGCAATTCTGGTCAAGCAGAGGAGAGCTGCCTGTATTGGAAGCACTAGGTATTTAAGAGAGGAATGGATTGCAGGGCTTGTTAGGGTTCCAAGAGCAAGACAAAGTTTCATTTCTCAATCTATAATAACACAATCTTACTTATTACTTGATATATCCAATCATTCTTTGCAAAATGTGTGTTAGAGGGAAGAAGTACATTAATATTGAGAACGTGTCGTTTCTAAATGTTTTTGTTGAGTTCTGTTTCATGAATGTAGCATAACTTTAACAATGAATTATAAGGTAAAGGAGAGAAGACTATAATTTGCAAACTTGAATTTTGATAATCCATATTTATAGCCACTAAAATAGTTGAACTGCTTTATAAACGTAAAAATCTCAGTTCCAATAGTTTAAATATACTTCTGTAAACAAAAATTTTACTAAAAATTTTATTTTTTGGAATAATCACTCTCAAGAGTTTGTTCAAAGTATACTTGAGGATCTTCCTTCAATACAGTTATGCATAATTAAGTATCTAATACAATTAATAACTGATGGTAATGTTCATGTTTTCAAAATATTCTTTTTAGTCAATTATTTCCTAATATTTACATGAAGAGAATTATCCACTTTGATGTCAAAATTTCTTCCATCATTTATAGTTTATATTTGTTTGGAAAAGGTGAATATTCTAAAAGAGAGGATATAAGAATTATATTCAAGAAAAGGCTAAAAAGTGGTGAGAACAGACACAGTTGAATGAAGGTCAGGGAGACAAATAAAGTTCATAGAGTTCCCAGGAGTACTTAAAATACATAAAATGTGAAATATTAATTATAAGTTTTTGATATCTCTTTATTGTATGAAATGTGATCACATGACAGTTTCTAAGCTTGAAAAATATAACAAAACTAAACTGATCATGCATCGTATGTAAAGCAATTTATTTCATTAACAGTTGTACATTATGTAACTGTCAAAAGACACATTTACACAAAATATGGTCTAATACTTGAAGCTCTTGCATAATAGTAGTTACAACATGATCTACACAAATATTGACAGACATAAACCATTGTTAAAATGTTTGTGAGGCTGTTGGTCTTCTTCTTTATGAACCAGAACAGACATGAGAACTAGGTACATGCAACTAAATTAACAACTATTTTTATAAAACTCTATATACAATCACTTGCTTGACAATTTCATAGATTTGAGAAAAGAAAATTTTATACATATAAAAGAGTTCTGGATAAAAATTACCTAGAATTTCCCCTATTTTAGGCTGTCATAACTATATAAATGTTTACATATTCCCTGTATATAAATGTGTAATTTACTTTAAATTAGGTTCAAAATTACTAGCTTCATATTATAATATCTTCAGCTTTTAAGTTTTCATCTTAGAGTTTTAGAAGGTTAAATTATTTCTAAAAATAATGTAAAATAAAAACAATATTATTGCATTCTCTTAAGAAAGCAGATCATGAAGAACATGCATGCAGACATTTGAAAGGTGATAAGGATGAGCCTATTGGCTGACAACTTCTACCTTGAAACACAATATGTTTATACCAAGATAAGTTGCTAGAAGATTTACATTGGTAACAATATGACGATACGATACTACTAATAAAAGCAATATATTCGTATCGCATAGCAAATATTGTGGAATGATGAGAAAGCAAAGGAATGTGGGTTTGGTGTATTCAAGGAAAATTTCATTGTAAGGAACTTTAAGTACACATGGGAGAGAATGGAAGGAAATTATTCCCAACATAGCCAGTTAACACGGAGATGTGAAATACATGCTCAATCGGGCTGTCTCATCCGAGCAACTGGGTCCTACAGTTGCTCTTCATCATGTTGCATCAGGTTTATTTGTGCATCTTAAGTAGTCTTTTGTTGATAAATCTGACTCCAATACAGTTAGAGGAGACAATTCACCATGGATTTGCAACATTACAACTGATACCTTCATTTTCTTCACGACATGCCTACATCAGAGTAGAACTCATTTTGGAGGAGAGAACCAGGCGGAAGAGCCCTTGGCGGATCTGCTTGGTTTTCACACTGTAGATGACGGGGTTGAGCACTGGTGGAACCATTAAGTAGACGTGAGCCATGAAGATGTGGACGAGGGGAGAGGAACGCTTGGCAAAGCGATGGACAAGAGACAAGCCTATCATAGGCACATACAGGATGAGCACAGCGCAGATGTGGGAGGCACAGGTGTTGAGCGCCTTTAGTCGCCCCTCGCGGGATGCAATTTTTAATACGGAATGAAGGATGAAAGCATAAGACACTAAAATGCCCAGACAGTCCAGGCCCCAGAGCATAGTAATCACAACCAGCCCATAGATAACATTAAATTTTGTGTCAGCACATGCAAGACGGATTATGTCCTGGTGCAGACAATAGGAGTGCGAAAGGACATGGGAGTGACAGAAAGGGAAGAAGGCAAGATGAACTAGAAGTGGGATTAGTGGAATAGCGCTCCTGAGCAGGGCTGCAACCCCAATCTCGGCAATCAGCTTTGGGGTGAGAATGCTAGCATATCGCAGTGGGTGGCAGATAGCGACATATCGGTCCAGGGCCATGGCCAAGAACACAGATGATTCTGTGAAGGAGAGAGTGTGAATCAAAAACATTTGGACCACGCAGACATTGAACTGAATCTCCCTAGAAATGGACCACAGCACCCTGAAAAGTGTTACCACTGGGGGCATGGACATGCCCATGTCAGTGAGAGAAAGCATGGCCAGGAAGTAGTACATGGGCTGGTGCAGCCTGGGGTCTGTGCGCACGAGGTGCAGGATGATGCAGTTGCCCGTTACTCCAACAAGGTAGAGGAGACAGAAGGGGATGGAGATCCAGTGGTGAAATTCTTCATAGCCAGGGATGCCTGTGAGATAGAATGTGGATGACAGGGCGCTGCTGGTGTTTGAGGTTTCCATGGAGATCACTCCTCAAGCACCATCTAATTCCACAATCACACTCCAGGGGGAGGAGCATTGATATGACCTGAATCTGCATCAAGAGAAGAAAGATAGAAGGGGGAAACAACCACCAAAATTTACACTGTGCTAGAACACCACCTAAAGTATATTTATAGAATTTATAGAATTCAAACAAGAATAGTAAGATGGTTCTTGTTCTCATTCACCTTTTATAAACTATATAATTTGTGTCAAAGCCTGTTCTCTTCCAACAATCAAATATAACATCAGCTTGACTTTGTGTGTTATTGCCATGAGAGAAATCAGATTAAGGTAGACTAAATTAAAATATTTTTAAAAATATAAAATATTTACTTCATAATTAGTAGAATTATTTCTGTCCTCGATTTTAAAAATTGAAAGTCTTTTTCTTGCTTTATTTTAGAAGACAGAGACTTATTCTGCCCACAAGTATATGCTGAACTATAGACCGTGACTTTGGAAAGACTGAGTAAAACCCATAATTTAAAACAAAAGAAAGAGAACATAAAATAACTACTATATGCATACAGTGGTCAGAATAACACTATTGATAGCTGAACTTGGCAGTGAATGATCTGTACACAGACCAAATGAGGAAATATTTTTCCCCACTTACTCTGAGACCCAAAACTACATCTTTAAATTAAAAAGAACAGTTATAACTTAAAGTCCAACTTGTACATTACTTACCAAGTATACTTACTAAAATGCTACCAGAATGGACAATATGTGGCACAGATTACTTGTCACTGTAAGGAAATAAATGGTCACCTGCTTATATTATAGAATCTACTTTGACCCTTTGAGATTCTCAAATCCCTATTTTCTAAATCTCATGCAGCAGGTATTTAAATGCATTGCTTAATAATTGTAATTTTGTAAGAAATGAAAGACCCATAAACAGGAAATCAAAAGAGTAAGTTCCAGAGATAAAGTCAGCCTTTTCTACTGTCCCGATTATGATTAAATTCTGTCTACATCTTTTATGAGCCGACACAGCTCTGCTCTCTTCCTCACCCTATCTGCCTTATGATTAACCTCTGATCTCGTGTCATTGCACAAGCTATCACCATTTTCAGGTCTCATCCCTTATTTGTGGTTGTTGAACCCTGCGCATTTTCTTATACATAATCAGAGCTAGGACATGTGCCTCTGCTGCATCACTACTGAGTTCAGAGCGTTTCCCTGCTCCTATGATCTCCTTAGTTGCTCAAAGACTTTTTCCTGAGGCTGTAGGGAGACTCCTACGTATGATCTCCCCCGTTTCCCTGGCTCTCCTGTCACCAGCTCATATTGTGGTTCCAATGTTTGGCTCCTTTTGAGTTGTGGGCAGATGGTTTTCCTTTCTTCTGTACCAGCATTGCTTCCTCTGTTAACTGAAGATAACAACACATAATTGTGCTGAGAATTAAAATAGAGAATTAAAATGCTGTAATTAAAATGCTTTTAATTGTCTCAGAATTAAAATGCTGAGAATTTCACATAATTGTGCTGAGAATTAAAATATGGTATCGTGATCAAGTTAGAAAAATTAGCACATCCATCTCCTCCAACACAACACATGCTGTTGTGCTCAAATATTTCAAATGTCAATTAAAAATAAATTGAAAAAAATAGTGTGAATAGACTCCATAAATAAAGTTTTATACATGTTGACTGAAAATGCTCCTGCTAACAGGACAATGAGGACACTTTTCCTTTGGTATGCAATGAAAGGGTGAGAAAAAGAAGAAGACTCCAGACTCATAGAGAAAAACAGCATCTCACTGAAACAATCTATGTAGCTGTATGGATGGACCTGTCATCTTTATCTCATTTGTGTGCACTGAAATCCCAAAATAGGCAAAGATATGTTTTGTTCCTTATTCTTTGCCTACCCTGAACATCTCCCAATAATTAGGACTTGCCTACCAGTGTGCTTGTCATCCTAACCAGCACCAGTCTGTGAAGAAAGAAAAATGTGCCCAGGACAAAAAGTGAAGTTTTGTCTAGATGAATAATCAGATCTCTCAGACTTTGGCGAGCTATGAAGCTAAGCACCCACATTATGATCTGAAGTTCCCACACCACATCTTTTCGCTATGCAACATATAAATTCACTAGCTACTGATTCTCCTATTATTTAACTTCTCCTTACACTGTTGCATCACTTTATTTTTGACTGTCCACCTTCTATTTTCCTGGCCTAATCACTTCTAGTTTGTCCACATGACTATGAGATGCCTTCCATTGTTTTCCAGAATAATAGAATAACATTAGGCAGCTCAGTTATAAGCCAGAAATTCTTAAAAATGTGTAAGTGGAGATTTCTCAGATGTTAACTAAAATCATGTTAGAAACTGATACTTAATTTGGGTCTGAAGTTTATCTGGTGAAATTCCAATCTCATTGTGAAATGTTTTCTCTATTATGCTTGAAAATAGTCCTTTACCCTGTAGAGTCAGCACATCCATGGACAGAGAATATCTGCCATGGAAGTTTAGGGGATCTCAAAGAAACCCTGTTTTCTGAGAAATCTGACTCTAACTTGGAGCCTACAAGCAGCACATGAACAACAAAGATATTTTGGTGGAAATTATGTCCTGAACTGACCCTAGAGCTATGCCTTTTCTTAATGTGTCCCTGATCCCTCTCATACTTTTGAAAACTGCCCTTGCTGTCTTTTGTTTCTCAGTTTACTCTGAGTTTTCCTATTCCCTTCCTCTTTCATTTTTCCCAGGTCTCACATACCTGGTAGAATAGTTCTTTCCAGGAAAGATCCCTTCTACTATTCAGAGCAAGCAGGATGAGCGAATAAAGTCTTCTTCCAGTCCTCAGGGAAATAAAGCCCCAAAGTAAATGTGAGACAGTAACTGGAACCCTGTCACTGCCAGCACTTGCGTTTATGGACCATGGCAAACACAGCTATCAACAGGCACCTTCCGTTTAGATTTTTGTTTACACCATTACTGTTGTCATTCTTCCTACATTGTTCAGACAAATACGCTCTACAATAAAAGACATAACAAATGGATATTTCAGTATGCTGAATATATCATATTGTGTCACACACTTTCTTCTCGTTTAGGTTCTTCTTAGATGTTTTTTCTAATTATCTCAACCTCATTACTATTCTCCATGTTTTTAACTCTGAGACTCTGATTCCATGTATTTCCTTTTCTTTGATCTGAACAATTTCAAAGTATTTATAACAACCCTTCTTTATAATCTTTAATAAACTTATCAAAATATGCCTTGGTGAGAATATTTTTTGTATTAAAAAAACCTATTTCTCATAGCTTCTATTTTGTCTGTTAGTTTTCTCGTTGTGAGGATCGTGAATTTCCAAAGTGACTTACCTATCCGTTATTTTCTTTTTAATTGTTGTACTTTCTTTACTATTTAATTCTATTCCTTTTAAATAAATTCTCATTTTCTTGAATTGTGGATTGCCTCGTGCTATTATTTCAATATATACTGTTTTATATTATCTATGACTCTAAGAATCCATATGACCCTTCAATCTAAAATCTGCTTACATAACTCAATTTATCTTTAAAGTATTTTTTTACAAAGTCTTGCTCTTCTGCAGACTTTTGGAGCTTTTGTTTCTTGTCTACTCCATTTTCCTGTTTCCAGAAATGGGTTTATTTTCTGAGAAATTTTAAAATTTAGGTTGGGTAGAGTTTTTAATTTTTTATTTATTTTCTAATTGTTTCTTCATTTCAAGTTACACAAGCGTTAGTCTCATGTAAAATCTGCTTATTATAATTGTTCATTTTCCTGTTATTTCATCAAGAGATGTCTTATTTAAGTCATTGAAAATTATATTTACAAAAAATAATTTGCTTAAGTTCTAGACTCTTCTTTCTAATCACCTGAACTTTATGACTCTTCTCCATTTGGTTGCATAGTTTAGGTCTGAGATTTAAAGATTATTTACTTCCTCTCTTACTTTGGGGGAACTTAATTAGAGACCAAGATATTTATATGTGGTAGTGATTTTTACATAAATTTTGCTTATCAGTTCAGCACAGAGACATTTTTTTCTAAAAGAGAAAGCAGCTCACTGAAGGATTTTTTTCACCCCACCTCATGAGGGGTTCACAGCCTCTTTGAGGTGAAATGTTTGTTAGTCTCATGTTTTCCTCACTGGAGAAATGAAATCTAACTATATACTTCCCAATATCTTCTTGGCACTCACTACAGCAGATGTAAAGAACGTAGCCCTCTCACTTGTATCATCTCGAGGCTCAGACATCCACTTGACTTTTATTTGGGTCAAATTCTGGAGGATGAATTTCACTTTGGCCCATTCAAAGAGGACCATAGAGTTACCAGTTACAAATCTGTTTTGATTTCTGTTAAATTTGAACAGTTAAATTTCTCCAAGTTTTGGCACTCAAATGCAAAAACTGGACTACTTTTCCAGCCAGAATAAAAACTAGCTACATAAATTATTTTCATATAAATTTTCTCTCCTTAAATTTCTTGGTAGCAGAATTTATAAAGCTGGGAAGTAATGGCAGGCACAAATTCAGCATTTTAATTGAAGGAGCACACAGAGTTATAATGTCAAGAGAAGACTGTGCAATAAATATGAACAAGAAGTTCTAAATTATAGATGTTCAGGGTGAAAAAATGCATGCAAAGTTCTAAATTAGAGGAAATAATTTGCTTATCAAGAATAAACAGGAACACTTTTGTAGGTCATAATATTCTTAAGAAAGCTTTGTGAATAGGCTTTGTCTTGATGCTATATATATTTGGGTTGAGTACTGGTAGGATGGATGGTTAGATAAATCTAGTTACGTGGATAAAGGGGGAGAAATTTTTTTTAAAGAGATGCACTCAGGATAGTTCCAGCATTGTCATGTATAGAATGAGCAGCGCAAATTATGTGAGGCTCCTACACTGAGAACTTTGATTTCCCCAGATGCAATGTCTAATATAAAGGGATGATAAAAGTGTGAGATAAAAAGAATTCCTGAAGATCTACACCTCAGTAAAAAGCCATACAAAATTCTGAAAGTTTTTTTTTAACACAGGCCAGTGAATGACGTCTTGTCAATAAAATGTCAACAAAAACAGTGGAGAAAAACATGGGAGTGATGGAAGAAAAATGTGAGAACAGAAAAATAATGACAATGGGTCACTGCTATGGTTTGTGTCTGGGTGTCCCCCCAAAGCCTCACGCAGTCATGGGTGGGCTTTTAGAGTGTGTGATTGATCCATGAGCCAATGCTGGGATTATGGGTGTGAGTGCTACACCCACCCTGGGGTGGAGAGTTTGCATATGTAAAGGAGAGAGAGAAGCTGCATGCTGCCACTCCTCCCTTTTTGCTCTTGTTGCTTTGCTGTTCCACCTGCATGAACTGTTGCCTTCTGCCCTGTGCCACTCCATCTTGCAGCCAGTCGAGTATGGACTGAAACCTCCACAGACTGTGGGCTACATAAACCTTTCCTTCCTTAAGTTTGGGCATCTGGTATTTTGTCTCAGCAATGAGAGAGAAATAACCAAGACCAGCACCTAATTATAATAAAGGTCTCTATACAGATAAAGTTTCAGGAATAAGGTTATTGGAGTATATCAAAGATCACATCTAGCAACACACCAGTAAAATCCACAGCTAAGAGCACAGGAAAGTGCATCCTTGAAAATTCCTTTCAACAAAATACATCTGGATTATACAAGCAGTCTCCCTCACATCAAACCAGAGCGTCTTCTCATACTTCAGGGAAGGCTGAGATAGATATGCCTCTGTCAGGGAGGGAAAGCATGGCTGGAATAGCCCAGCAAGTTCATGGGCTCTTGGAGACTTCTGAAAATATGAATGATGCAAAGGATTGTGAAGTGGTCCAGTATTCTACTCAGAGCACGCAAAATGGGCTGCAGATAAAGGGACAGACATTCTTGTAGCCTACCATCCCAGTTAATGAGAATGAAGCAGGCTACCTGTTATGAGAATTAGAGGCTAGGATGAGACTGGGTGAAGGGATGATCTACCTAACAGAAAAAATGTGGATGCCCGGAAGGACAAATATGCGAAGCATGGACAAGACAATCTGTGTTCTTTTATTGGATATTTCTTAACTCTTACTGTTTTGTACAGACATTTAAAATACTTTGTGAAATATTTGAAAAAGTTATCAAAAATGACCACATACTTTAGTATATTATTGTTTAATAATGCAAATAATTTATAGTTACTATGCAGTTTTTTATCAAGCTTGTGCTTGTTAAATCTGGATCTTTGAGTCAAGCATAGAATATATTTCCTTTCCCTAAGGTCTTACTGTGATGTGTTCTCTACTAATATATTTGCTTTTATTTAAGTTTAGATTCATCACTTACGTGATATTTAGTTTTCTGCTTAGTATTAAGGACATATTTCAAGTCCAGTCACTCTCTGTTAGATGTTTTTATATTCTCTAATAGGACATTTGGAAACAATTTACAAATAAGTTAGTAGTGTATAGCAGGATGTCTCAAAATATTACATCTGAAGTGGAAAAAAGAGGTTGATATTTCAGCCCTAAGCTCATTTCTAAGGGAACCAGGATTCTCGAGCATCTAATGGACAGCATTGCATAACTCAGTAACGACTTTGGGCTATATGGGATGGGGGTTCTCTTTCATGTTCTCCACCAACATTCATTTTGTGTACTGCTGCACTGCAACAAGGTTAGACTTTTGCTTCATGTATTGTTAACATTGTTCTATGAATCCTGCTGATTTGTGAGCTAGAGCATCCTAGTTAATAATGCTTCCTGAATTGCCTCTGGCACTCATAATTGCTTTTCTAAGGGCCCATCTTTTGACATGACCTCAGGATATGTTTAGCAAATATGAGACAAAAAATCAGCAACTGCAACCACTCAAGAATATTCAGTAGTTATTCAGTTTATTGTTTCCTGAGAGGGTCCTAAAATCTCTACTTAACAAACCTTCCAATGCCTCTTACTGACACACCCCCAAAATCCTTTTCCAACAGGAGTCAGTGAGCCTTGAAACATTCTATGTGAAAGGGGAGTTACATTTCTCATCTCATCTTTGATGCCTTCTCCGACCCAGCCCAGCCACCCCAGGGCTTACAAAAATTGAACTAAGAAGATATAAAGACACTGAATATACTAACGACAGGCAATAAAATTGGTGGAGTATTGAAAACTACCAACTAAAAAATCTCAAGGCCTAATAGACTTGCCAGTAAATTTGACTAGAACTTCAGAGAAGAACTAACCCCAAAACTCCTCAGATTCTTCTCTGACATTAGTGATCACTGCCAAAAACATTCCATGAAGCCAACATTACCCTAATGAGGCAGACAATTAGAGTCTTGGAAACTGACTGTAGAATTGGCATCGTCTCTTAATCACAAAATTCTAGAACACAACCAAAGAATAACCCCGCACTTGGAAAGAATCAAAGGGCTACTTTCAGTTCTTAGGAGAGCTCAAGTAGGTTATTTATTGATAGGACAGTGTAGAATTTATGTCAGCCTGAAGAGTGGGAGACAGAAAAGATGGCTGCCATTGGATTCTTGGTCTCTGCTCTCAGAGTGGTTTGCTCTCACCCTGAAGAGGGGCTACTTCTTTTCCTATTTTTAGGGGGCTCAAACTCATTCTGCACAGCATGTTGCTTATCTTTAATAGATAGAGAGGAAGGGAAAGAAACTGTTCAAAAGGAAAGAACAACTGGATTGAAGGAAAGGAAAGAAAATTAAAAAAATAAAGGGAAGAAAATAAAAAAGAAAATGGAATATATATCTATATAGCTATCTAGATATAGATAGATAGATAGATATAGATAGATAGATAGATAGATAGATAGATAGATACATAGATAGATATGCATACAACATGGCCAGGATAATTGTACTATTAATTTCTATAGCATTCTTGAAAGGAAAAGTTGATATTTAATTGTTTGATCATTCTTGCATGTCTGTATTTGTTTAGCTCAGTAACCAATATGAGGATAATGGTGTGTAATGCAAAAATCGCTGTTAATTTCTTCTCAACTTGTCTGAAATTCTGTATTGCTTCTATTGTTTTTATGTTGTTTTGTTTATGTCTGTGTCTGTTAATATGTTTTGGTTCTTTTATCTCTAAAAATAATAAATAAATGTCATAATAAATAAATAAATGCAATAAATGAAAAATCTTGCTAACTTTCACACCTAGCTGGATGAGTTCTTTGTTTAGGACAGAAAGAATCTAGAAATCACTTCTGGAAGGGCACTCTAGCTCCTCAAAAGTGAGTAAACTAATAGCAAAACTGGAAAAGGACATCCAAAAAGAAAACTGCAGATGATGATGCTAGATGAAAAATTCCTCATTAAGATCCTTCCAAATAGGATGCAACAAATTATTAAATAGATCATACTTTATGGCCAAGTTGACTTCATACCATATAATGAATATGTCAAAAGCAGAGCATACATAGAAAAAAGTATAAAGAGATCACATGATCATTTCAACAGATATGAAAAACTTTGACATAATCCAACATCCATTCATGATAAAAAAAAAAGCTTTGACCAAAATAGGTAAAGACCGTAACTCAAATTAATGAGCAACAATACCACAGCCAGCATCAAAAAAACTAGAGAAATAGCAGAAAGCTTTGCCTCTAAGATCAGGAACAAGAGTACCCCCTCTTGCTACTCCAGTCAATGTAGTACTCAGAACTACAAGCAGTGTTACTAAATTTTTAATGGAGACCTTACACAGAATTCGTTAAAAATTAGCTTTTATTAGCACATGTTTTCAGTGCATAGAGTTTACATTCCTTCTGGGGAGCTGGTACATGGACACAGCACACTGCAATTCTTTTCTCACCCCTGTCCCCCCTATTCACTCCCTGCTCTCTCCATCTTTTGATCCTTGTCTCTATTACACACTCTCTAATTTTGTTTATTATTCATAATCATATCTTAATGCCTAGTAGGATTTTTGGATTTCTGATAATTTTGTATATATTTAGTATCATATTTGAATCAATAAATATTAACGTGAGGTCAAAGGAGATTGTGTTGCAAATAAGTACTCTTGTTTGGAATGTCACTAAGTCAACTAAGATGACACAAATATTATAAGAGGTAGCATATTAGTTTTGCTTATGAACAGGCAGCCACCAAGAGAAAGGACTGAGATGGAATGGGGATGGTCACCTGCACTGTCAGCAATTAAAACAAGGACAGACTGTGGAACTGAGTCTTTGACTCATAAGGACTTCCTCAGGCAAAGCAGAACACAACCCTTCTTCACATCCAAGATTAAATGTCCAGGACCCTAGAAATGCAAAACAACCAGGGTTTTAAAAATTGGTTTCCTAGCTGGGCGTGGTGGTGCACACCTGTAATCCCAGCACTCCGGAGGCTGAGGCAGGAGGATCGTCACAAGTTCAACACCAGCCTGAGCTACAAAGTGAGCTCAAGGGCAGCCTGAACTGCATAGTGAGACTCTGCCCAAAAGACACACACACACAAAAAAAGTTTTCCTTTTATCTCCTCACACTGAGTAACTGGTTTAGAGAGTCTGAGTGTTACGGAACACCATCCGTAGATGGTTATTAGATGCTGAGCTGATTCCCATGCTTTGCCCACCCATAAAAGATTCTGAACTAACACCCCGTGTGCTCCCACTTCCTGAGTTTCCCCTAACCTCGGTTACTGGGAGCCTTTTGGTTTTCTTCTACATTTCCAATTTCTTTTTTAGCCTCTTTTCTGTCAACAGTTTTGTTCTTTGATTTTTGTGAGACAAATGGCTTGGTGTGTGTGGTGATAGCTGTTTCAGTTGTAGTTTGTCTGCACCAGTTTGTGTGTGCCAATTTCCTCAAATGAATGTATTTATTATGTGTCACAAACACGTACCAATTAAAAAAAAGAAAATTTACAATTAGAATACAAGCCCTTCCTTCTCAATGTCTTCATCTTCTACCAGAACATAGGAACTTTATGCTTAAAATATAGCCTGCAGTCTACACAGTGATGATTCTCAGCTGACACCAGAAATTAAACATTAAATGGGTGAATATAATTCATTAGTCGTTGTCCCTCAGGATACAAAGCATTTGACTGCCTTCAGTAAGCACATTAATCTCTTGCTGGAGAATGTGTAAGTGAATTGTAGAGTACAAAACCAATAATACTTCGAAGTGTGTGTTCAGGCTAACACATACAGATATACACTATTAATCTAATATCCTGTCTTCGATTATTGCTTAGCATTAAGTGATATAATACAATAGTAGAACCATGTTAAGCGGTGTTTTTTCTTCTGTTGTTGTTGTTGTGGATGTTGTTGCTGTTGTTGATGTATGCCTGTTTTCTTTCTTGTCCTTGGATTTTTGGTTCT